>JAPYYQ010000416.1:0-66329 GCA_030522585.1 Anagyrus pseudococci
CTCACGTTTGTCATCCTCGGCTTCGCCTCGGATGACAATATACGTGAGATCTGAGACTTTCTTTATTTTCGTGGCCTAGGTATGTAATATACTATTTCCGGAATTAGGCGTTTTTGCTCTATCGAAAAAAAAAGGGCGAGGTGGATACGGGATAAGACTGTAAATTTCATTTTTCCAAACGTCCAGGGGCGCAGGTCCTGGCCGTTTCGTAAATTATCCAAAACTCGATTACCAAGAGCGTTCAACGAGCAGGGGGGGGGCAAAGTAGCTCGAAAAAAAAATACGGGCCGTCCGGGTCTACGTCGTTGGGGGTTTAGATGTATATACCCACGAGGTGTGGCGCATGACGAAAATAACGGATGAAAGGGGCAGGCTAAGAAGAGCGAGGTGACGCTAGGGGAAAAATATTTTCTTTCGCGTGCCTGTTTACCCCCTCTCTCCTGCGTCCATCGTCTCTTTACAGTCATTGACGATGTGTTTTAACGGGCGCGCCTACGTATGGGGTTCATTTATCATTGCCGTGGTTGAGCGTATTACCGCTGGAATGGATGCGCTCGGATGGAATGGCAGACGCCGATGGCTCATTAGATGGGCCTTGAGCGGATATTGCTCTTTCGTACGCTCGAGTCGAATATGGCTTTTGAAATTCTAAAAACATGCTTCGTTTAAATAGGTGTAGCGTTTCGGTAAAGGGAAAGGGAGAGGGGGAGAGTGGGAAAACCTATTTATCACGTATTTTTGGCCCTGAGCGACTGTTTTTGAATGACAGGGGGGGGGGACTTATGGTTTACTAGGGTGTGACAACGTTGGCGAGTTTAATGATACTGAAACCTTTTGACGTTTTGTCTCTTTTCCCGGTGTTTACAACGACACGAAAGTAACATTTTTAGGCGAACGTGAAGCAAGAGTCGTCTGCTTTGGACAGACAAAACATGCGTAAGCAGCAAAGGTAACGAAACGAAACCAACTAAACGCGAAAAGAAGAATAAGCTCGCGAGAGGCGCAGCTATTAAAATGCCTCGCAGGCATCTTAGTCGCGTATCAAAGTCAAGCCGACGCTGGCTACGCAGGGGTGGCGCGAGTGGAGCGAAGAACTGCGGGACGCAGTGGAAGAGGGAAAAATTAAGAACGTCGCGTGGAGAACGACACGCAGTGGTCGTAAAAAGGGGAAGAAAAAGGCAAGAGGAAAAAATAAAAGAAAAAATAAAGGAGGGCAAGAGAGAAGGTCTAGCTGGATATGTGTTGAGGATGTGGATCTGGCCCTGCGGGCTCGAGTCGGGCGTCGGGCCGTGACTAACTACAGCGGGAGTAACGAGCCGCGCCGTACTGGCGGACAGTTTTGGCCCGGGCGCCAGAGCGAAGAGGAACGAGAGGGGGCAAGGCTAGCGCCTAATGTGCATCTCCCCCCCGTACAGGCGCGAACAAACTCGCGCCATCCCCCTGCGGTGTATATTTCGGGAGAAGCTCTCTCTCTCTCTCTCTTTCCCCCTCGGCGAGCATCACCGCGGACTTCTCGACTGCGTTTTATGCATGAGCTCTGCCGGAGGCACGCGCGGATTCGGACAAACTCTTCATTTGAATAAGCTTCGGGCGCCCGCCGCAATTCTTTCCCTTTCTGCCCCCCCCCTCCCCGACATTGCTACTGTTAAGCGGGTACTCGCGAGACGCGCAAGCGCTTGGGATTTATTTGCGCGACCGAGCGCTCCTTCCTCTCTTTCTCCTACCTCTCTCTCTCTCGTTCTCCCACTGTTCCTTCTTTTATTTTTTTTCTTGTCCTCGTCCGCAGGAATTAGCGAACTTTATTGCCGTGAATTAAGCGCTTTTTTTGCCCCACCTGCAGCTTTCACCGTTTGATTTTATACGCAATTCCCAACACGCGTCGCCTCTCCCTCCGCTCCCCGCAGCTTGCCCCTCATTGGAATAATGCATTTTTATTTCGAGTTCTAGTTTCTTTGTCGCCTATTGAATTTGCAAATGAGTAAAGCAGATATTTAGTTGGGAACGCGCGTCGTTCTTTTGAAATGCCAAGGGAAAATGCAGAGAGAGAGGGAGAGAAGCATCGTTTTGCTGATGTATAAATGCGAGATAAATGTTTCAAAAGTATACGTTTGACCTGAATGTATACTTGGGAAAAAGGTTAAAGGATAAATATGTGAAGGGGGGGGGGGGGAAAGTAACTTTCGCTAAGAAAGATGAGTTATGTGAAATTCCACTCAACTTGCAAAGTTAATGTAAATAATTATCCGTACGATTCAAGTGGAGATACGTGTAAAGACGGCGTCGTTGTGTAACTATTTGTAAATAAGAACCCAACGACTCGCGCATCTTGACTTTTCTTCCGCAGAATAAGGTCAATTTCTTCTTCTTTTCAAATCCTCCTTAACATATATCTCTATGTGAATGTAAAGAATGCAACTTGCTTTTCTCGGTTCTTACGTTTATTCTCGAGCTTAATTTTAAAAACATATAAGAAATTCATCGCTCCTGGCATTTTCCTTACTTTTTTTTTTTGTCCAATTCGAAACGTTAAACAAGCTGAAACGTACATTTTTCGAGAAGTAAAACATTCACGAAAGCCCTGTATTTTTCTAAATAAAAATTTTTGCGCTATTAAAAAAGAGAAGATGCCATATCCTCATTTTCAACTTTTATTCGAAATATCTCGAAAAATAACAGAAATAATTCCTTTGAATTTTTTTTTCGTTTTAAAATAACGAAAATAATCCGGCTCGCGGGGCTCGGGGGCTTGCGCAAGCAAGATTAAACAGAGGCGAAATAGAAGGGCAGTTGATTAAATCAGCACTTGATAATTCTCTCTTAAAGCCCGACTTTTCATCCCTCCCCATCGGTCTTGCTTCAATCGTCGTCCTCGATCGAAAGACAAAACAGCATTAAAGCGCTGTCGGTAGTCCCAAGGCGTTATCAGCAAGCACGTCCTTGCCGCTGAAAGGAAAAGCCCTTTTCTTTCTCGTTCTGGCAGAAGCCCCAGGGTGGCCGGGGATGACTCAGAGTGAGTGAGTGAGAGAGAGAGAGAGACGAGCTAGAAGGGGGGGGGGGGTCGCGAGCTGTTGGCCGGGAGCGTTGGGCTTGCTGCATCGGGCACTTTCTGCAACAATACACCCGCTCGACTTTCAATCTGTTGCGTCATCAGTCACGGCTGAGAAAGCGAATCAATCAGCAAGCCAATCCCATTATCTCCCTTCTGCTGCTGCTACTGCTTTTACCCCCTTACCTCGAGCAAGATCGAGCCCCCGCCCACCCCCCCCCGTGCTTTGCTGCGGGGAGGCGCTTTTCCTTTCGCTAAGCAACTGCCCTCGGTATCTCGGACGTGCGCCCGCCAACAAAGACAATCGAACGACGAACACGCGTGGTCAAACGCAGACCATACTAAGCGAATGGGCTAAAAGGGCTCGAGAGCTGCGGCCGGCGCTGAATCGATGAAACGAAGAAACTCGGACCGGGGGAGACTAGATGCTATAGTATGATGTTGGAATCACTTTCCGAATTCATAATAATGGTATATAATAACTCGGAGGATAAACAGACACCCCCATACACGTATACCAGCGCGAACAGACCTGTCTTTGCTTTTCACCTCTTTAATCTCCAATTCTCTCGTCCTCGTCTTTACTTTCTCAGCTTCTCACATTCCATCAAGACATATCCTCGCCATTCATCATTCGCCCGTTGTCATCGGCATCGTCGTTCTAACGCCACACAATGCAATCTTACACTAGCTGATCTATAATAATAATTGTAATGATAATAGTGATGCATTACAGATTCGTTTGGTCCCTTTTCTCTGACTACAACAGCCATAGGATCTCGTGTAGCTCGATAACAAACACACACGTACAGCTATTAGAGGAGTTAGTTTTGCTGCGTCCAAAGACCGTAATCGCGCTACGCTCCCAGAGAGACCCGTCTAGTTATTACTGCTTCAATTTACAATCACCGCCTGGCGGGCGAGCAGACGCGCTTTTAATAAGCTGCCGCAGGCAGCAGATCCTGACAGCAGTGAACTGATCTAGAAAAGTATTAAGTGACAGGCTAAAGTAAAAATAATAATACCATTTTTGAAATCATTATTCACACTGTGATTGAAATTATGAGTATATAAATAAACTTACTCGTAAAATTTATTTCACGTTCATCTTAGATAGAAAGTTGATATTGTTTAAGTGCTGTATGTTTCTAGTGGTCTAAGAGCCAAGTAATGAACACAGCAATAATCTGATCCAATATTGAAAACAATATAATTTTAGTAAAATTTGTTTCAAGGGTATAAATAGAATAGATTAAAAATAGAATAAAAAGCTTACTTGTGATGTTTGTTATTTTAAGCATATCAAACCCAGCGTTGCTATTCTAGATCGTTGAGCAACAAAAGAAAATACATCAATTTAATACTGCGACCAAACTTAGGCTACGGACGGGCCTAACTATTTTTCATATATTCTGGTGAGGCCCGATTGTAGACTTCTGTCAAGCATAACTATATACCAAAAAAACTTCTTCTCAATAAAACTATAGAAGTTTGAATTTAATACCCTTACAAGCTTTTAGCCCCTTAGCAGGTGGATGCACCTTCTGTATTTGTGTTTCTGTAATACAACTTATATTTGCCATTGAACTATTTATTTTGGATTCTCTTTTCAAATTTATTTCGGTATATTTTTCATTTTCCTGACCCCACCCCCATATTTCGACACTCTTATAATTTAGTTGTAAACTGATGTATTTTATTTCCCTCTCGATTTTTCATCGAGAGGGAAATAAAATATCATCATTTGAAGTAATGTCCATGTTAATATTATCATTTTAAAAAAATATTTTTACGTTAATTATTAAATTCACAACATCGGTGTTTGTGTATTTCGTGCATGTCAGTGTTTGTTTTGATTATTTATTCGTAATTTATCAGCTCCATAAAAGTTATTCTATTCTTATTGACATCCACGCACACGAGCTCATCCATAACCGATCATTACAGACTTCCAAGCAAAAAATGCCATCGTCATTAGCAAACAATAAATCGCGTATCACTCAAGCGAATATCTTTCTCTGTCTCTCTCTCTATTTTCCTTTCTCATAAATATAAAGCGAAAATTAACGAGGTCAAGAACATGGTGCATTGTAATAAGATACTCCTCGCATCCCTCACTTTCCACCCTTCTATATATCCCCATGCAAATTCGGACGCGCGCGCGTCTTCGCAGCACTCGAGAGAAAAATAATTAAGCCCTTCCTCCCCGTGAACGAGCTAATAATTAAAACGATAAACCATCATCGCTCCATAAATATTCAGGCGCCGTTAAGGATGATTTAAAAGGACTGCGGCAAAACCGGTTACCGCACGACTCTGCGTCACAAAAGGTATAGCTTCCCCTCCCCCTTCCCCCTTCTCTCTCTCACTCTCTCTCTCTCTCTCTCTCTTCCCTGAGGTAAATTAATAAACGGAAACGAATTCGAAGCTAAGGCATAAATTCCTATATGCTTCTTCAATGAGGAGAACTTTGGGTATTTTTACTTTGTGCATATATAATTACGCAAGGGACTTTGTTAAATAATTACGAATGCTCGATTGAAAATTTTATATAGAATAAATATACCATAAAGAGGATTCAAAGGCATTAACTAACGTTTATTACTAACAAAAAGGATAAAAATAAACTTTATTATCTCCTAAACTTTAATTGCTTCAAAATACTTTTAAAACCATTCAATGTGTACAGTCTTATCCTACCAAATATGGAAAATCTATCAAAACAAAAGTAGAATAATAAAGGTAAACACATCATAACGTGATACACATGGACTGCTTGTTATAACGATCAAACGTAACGTATTACATGGAAACACAACAAGATAGCATTCAAGTGAAATAAAGTGAAGTGTTCGCGTCGTGTACACAATTTTCAGCTCGTATAAATGTGATGGATCCTAGTGGGGAATTCAATTCCGATTATTTTTTCGTTAATATTGATGAATTTAAAAAGCTTCGAATATTCTTGCGCGAAAGAGGCAACAATTTCCGAACGAATAGCCTAGACCAATGCAAGATGATCAGAAAGAAAATTTTGGGTATCGAGGGTGACCTGCACCCACAGATTGATCTATCAATTGGTGAATTCGTAGCCGAGTATGGGAGTGTTGAAGATTTTCTTGAAACTCCGATATTCGAGATTGTCCCTTTCATAGCTCTAATTATGTTTGTGTACACGTAAGTAAGAAGTTTTAGATAAAGTGCTCTTAATCTCGAACTCAATTAAATGTCGTGATCAAATATTTTAAATACATTTGTCGATTTATTGTAGAATGAACGTAAGGCAAGGATTAGACCCGACTTCGCCCCACTATTTTTCGCCCGAAAGGTTGAAAGAACTATTCAGCAATCTTTTCAATGCCGACGTAAATGACGACAGCCACTTGCTAAAAATATTTATGGAAACTTTCTTGGAGGCTCCCGCGGAAAAAATCGTTGCCGCTATTGAATTGATAGATTACGAGTATCCCCCACCGATAACGGACGACGTGCTGCAAAAATTACAATTGAAACTTCGCTGCTATTGGTAATTTTTAAACTTTCTCCATTCTGTTACTCAATATTTGTTTGTGAAATTTTTAATAGTATAAAATCTAATTACAACAGCATAAGGAAAAGCATTATGAAAGGTGTATAAAATAAATTTGTTTCAGCGATGATTATTGAAATTGAATTCTAATAGCTAGATAGGTAATGTAGTCTTATTTATTTTCATTTTTATACAAATCTACTTTCGACGAAATTTAACTTTATCGAATCGTTGATCGTTTGTTGCCGTTTCTTCTCTTTCAGACGAGCATCATCTGCTAACCACAGTCCTTTCAATTAGTAAAACCGTCTTCTATCGAACCAAGCGAATAAAACAAGAGCGCAACAAGAAATGATTTTCTACATGGATATTAGTTAAAAAAAATTTTAAGTGTGTATAAAATTGTAGATACTTTATCAATGGATTTTACTATCCATTATGAATAAGAAAAAAATCTATTTTATTATTTCAATATGACGTGCTACGTAATGCTGTATAACACGTAGTCAGGTATACATGTTTGGATCGAATGAAAAAAGAGTATAACAGTGATCTTTCTTGAGTCATTAAATGTATTTGATAAATTTGAAACTACTTGTCTTTTTATGCTCATTATCTTTCAAATATTTGAAAATTTATTTAATTTTTATTAAATAACTCTGACAGAATTTATGATTACGTAATTATGTTAAATTGTAAAGAAATAAAGACTAGTGTTTATGTGTATAATTATAATAAATAATTTTATAACTGTCATTGTTTTCCTTACTGCATCTCCATCGACAACCCATTTCTATTAGACCTTGGGCGAGGCTAGTAAACAAGAAATACAGAAAAAGCTGCGTTAAATTCATGTGTCGATGCATCAATTTATGCAAATACTTCCTAAAGCGAATACACACGCGCACGATTCCTGCCCAGTAAAACCAATCAACCCAAGCGTATACTAATAAATTGTAAAAACCAGGCCGGTTAAACAACGACGAATTTGCAACGTCGGGATATATATTTGCGCGTCGAGCGAAGCGGGGGCGAGCGCAACTAACGAGACGGCGCGCTGATTTGATTTATCTTGGCCCCTTCCTTTACCCCACACCCCTTCCCACCTCTGCCGTCATCCTTACCCAGCGGCGTAATTATCCCTCGGAAGACGTTTTCATTCGTGTTAGTGTGGGAGGTCTTCTTGTCTGTGTGTAGGTATAGTGCATCTGCGAGCTCCGGAGGCCTTTCGGCGCTTTCGTCAGGATGGAACGTCGAGGCTCTCCCTCGTCACTTCGCGCCGTGTCTATACTTCTATTTTGCTCGAAATTGTACAGAAGGAGAGACGCGGTCGTTAAGCTTGTCTTTGCAGAGCCTCTGCAAATTTTGCTTTTTATGCTTGTTTGCTCGACTTGCCTCCTCTCTATTTTCTACACTTTTATTGGCTGTTCGATCTTTCGGCTTGTTTATATTCATCTTTTTTTTAACTAATGAAAATTAACGTTTTATTATTGTACGAAAATGTCAGAACACTTGTGGTAAAGCTAAAGCGAACAGTAGCGATTGAAAATTACTCTTTTTTAGTTCGTCGCTAAATCGGCACTTGACCAAAAGCTTTACTGTGACTCGAATATATTTTTTTTTTTATTTCGGACGATGTTATTTGCCAGCCTCGATTTTTGTCGATTTGGTAATCCTGCGATTTGCTCGAAATGACGAGATTTAAAAGTATCCCAAGGAACTGGGGCGCGGAAATAATAATTCAGTATTGCTCGATGATGTGGAATATTGCGTTATTTGAGTTTTTTTGATTTTTTTTTGGACTTTTTATTTATCGATGGATAAACGCACAAGAAAAAATATTCAATTTAAATCGACATCATCTGCCGTAGTTATATCGTGTGTATAATGAAATAATAACGAAAAATTTGCTGATAATGAAATATCGGATTTATTTGTACACTTTTTTTTATAATACATGAGAACAATTTTATTGCTTTTATACCACTTGTCATTTTTCATACGCACCAACATAGACAAAAAAGAAAAAATAAAGGTCCGTATAGTAAAATAAAAATGCCAGGCCTTTGTTCAATTATTTCATATTAATTTATTCAACAAAATAATATCTTTCTCAGATATATAATATCATCAACCTTACAAAATAAAAAAAAATCCTTCATCACTCACATCGTCTTTCTCTATCGCTTTCTCTCTCTCTCTCTTTCTCTCTCATTCTCTTTCGCATCGACCAAATCACCAAAGTGACTCATACACATAAATCCCGTAATTTTAACATTGGATTGTTACTGCGCCAAGCACAGAACACACACTCATACACGCATCGAGCGCAGGACAAAGAAAATCGTCGAGGTATAGGAGATATTCGTTAGCCTCGGCGTATAAGTACAGCGTCACCTCGGCAACGCTACTTGCACGTTCCGGAAGCAAGGGTGTGCCGACAGAGCGAGAGAGAGAGAGCCTGACGCCAGGGCGAGGCTAACGATAACCGCGGCCCTTTGAAATCGTCGCTGCCAACGGGCCTTTCGCGCCCCGGCTAATTGCGAATTGTGCGGCCGTCCTCCGGCCTTTCGCGCTGTCTCTCTCTCTCTCTCTCTCTCTCTCTCTCTCTCTCTCTCTCGCGGCCCCCGCAATTAGCCGTTTACGCGAGCCCTCCCTTTCACTTCGGACTCTCGGCCCCTCTCGCCCGCCCTCTTAAGCTTTCGTCCCTTAGTCTCCGCGCTGCCTTTCGGCTACCTTGCAATCCTCGGACCTTTGATTTTCTCCGGATTTCAAGCTCCGGCTTTCGGAGCTCCGCTGGTGTATGTATATGTATACGGCTAATCGCTCGTACTTGTGCCGGATTAACTGTTATACTCACGATACGATTCAAGATCCGCTTACATAAATATTTGCTTTTCTTTTCGTTTCTTCAATATATAGTCATACTTATAAATTGTACTATACTTTTTGCTTAATAAATATATATGTATTTATATATATATATATTGTATTTGTTTATTTTGTTTCTTGTTTAAATATCGATGGTTTTTGCTTTCTTTTGCTTTTTCCGAGAAGACGTGCGCGCGGGGCTCGAGAACGGCTTGAATAAGATCCGAGTTGTAACTCCGGGCTCTCTCTCTTCTCCCCCTCTCTCTTTCTCTCTCTTTCTCTCTCTCTCTCTCTCGACTCTAGCGTACTTTGTCGAGCTTTCGGACGAGCTCGTGACTTCGGACTTGGAAAGCGAAACACAAGGGCGGAGGGCGACTCTTGAAAACTCGAGGTAACTAGCGTCGTTTCCGCACTCTCGTCTATGTACGCCCTCTTTCTCTTTCTCACATACACACACACACACACAGTCACACACCCACTCCCTCTCTCTCTCTCTCTCTCTCTCTCTCTCTCTCTCTCTTGCTCTCGGTTTATTATATATATAAATGTTAGTACTTATTATCGTAATTATTGTACTCGGACGAAGTACTAGTTTAAGCTATTTACGATTTTTTTCTTCATTTTAGTACTTCCTCCTCTCATAAACATATATAGAATTAATTATATTTATATATAAAACAATTTGATTATTTAAAATATTTACGTGGATGTATTTTTAAGGTGTTATTTGCCACTTTTGTTTTGTCTTGTCTTTTTGTTTTGTCTTTTTTTTTTATACAACTGCTTATACTTAAATAATACTTTCTATGTCCTTAATAGCGGGGTCATGAAAATTAATAAACCATTTGCAAACCTTAATGCAACGATGTACAAATCACAATTACAGTATAAGTACGACTCGTTTGATTAAACAAACTATACAAGTAACAAATCAGTCATAGAATACACTGACCGCATATCCGGATTTAGAAATCAAACCGAAGTAAAAACCGAAAAAAAAAGAAAGGAAATTATAATGAGACTCGAATGAGTTTATTGCTGAGCCTCCTCGAAACGAGTAATTTACCGCAGCTTGGCCGTATTTTCAATTAAACGAACGACCCCCGGACGTGTGGCGCCGTAAAGGGTAAAAAAAATACCGCTATCCCTCAGTGTATTTTATTACCGATGTAATCGAGCTCACAATCGCTCCGCTCACCCGACGTATATATCCCGGAAAAAGATTGGCTTAGCCGTTAAAAAAGCCTGTGGTGGCTCTCCCCCCGACGCACCGATACATAATTGCCTCGCGGCCACAAATGAAACTCGGAAACATTGGCGCATCTTTCCCGATAGCCCAATTAATTACAGCCCGCGTATATAGCTCCGAGGCTCAAATCAGCGAGGGAAACGTTTGCGAAACAATGGAGAGCAGAGTAAGAGTTATCTCTGTCTCAATAAACGGATAAACAAACTGTTTGTATTAAAAATTGGGAAAAAACAAATTTTTTCTATTTACGTATCGACGGGCTTGTTATGAATTTCCGAGCGAGTAGATGAGCGGGACGAGCTAATGGAAAAATTCGTCGCCGGATCGAAGGGTCGCGGCGGAGAGGGGAGAAGCTCCCCGTGGATTTGGCAAGGTGAGCAGGCTGGGCATTGGGAGGTGCCGCTCGGGCCTGGTGAGGCCCACTCAGACGAAGACGACGTGGGGCTTCTGGGGCGGGGGCAGCGCCGGCTCGTACTCGTACTCGTACTCGTAGCCGTAGTCGAGCTTCTGCCGATGGCTGCCGGTGTGCCGCTCGGCCCGCTGCAGCCGGTAGAGGGTCGAGGCGAGCTCGGCGCTCGGCTCCGCCCGGAGGTTCGTCACGTCGGCCACGGCGTAGACGCCCTCCTGCGTCGGCGGACGGCTGTGGTGGTGGCGGTGCTCGCCGCTGAGCGTGTCGCCGCTGTAGTGGCTCGAGTGGTTGGACGGCGGTGGGGTCGGCGGCGCCTGGTGATGCGGCTGCTGCTGCTGGTAGTACGAGCTGAAGACGGGCTCGGCGTCCCGCCTGTTCGGCCGCGTGTACCGCGGCGTCTCGTACACGTTCGTCTCCCGCGACTCCGGCGACTCGCTGCCTGACTTTTGCCGGCACTGCTGGTACTCTGAAAGCACAGCAATCATTACACGTAACAAAATTCAGAATTCCATTTTGACTCGTCCCGTAGGACCGCCGAGAGACGTACCTTGGTGGTGGGCAGCGTCGTAGACGAGGTCCTCCGCGCGGGTGATGAGCCTGCGGCTGTAGGACTCGTGGTGCTTGTCGGGCAGCTCGCCGACCCCGCGGCCGACGTAGACGAGGAGCTCGGGCCGGGCGGCCGGGGCGTAGGCGGGGACGCGCTTCCTGCGCCGCGAGCGAGCCAGGTGGGTCGCGAGGCCGATGAGGGCCGCCGCGGCGAGGAGGCAGCCGACGATGCCGAGGGCGAGGTAGAGGGTGCCCAGCCGGCACTTGAGCGCGCTCTCGGGCAGGCTGGCCAGGGGCTTGCCCGCGAACTCCTCGTCCGTGCAGACGATCTCCGGGCTGTCGATCTCGAGGCCGGAGCTGCTCGTCGTCTCGTTGCGCCGCTCCTCGGCCGCCCGCAGCACGTTCCACAGCCAGTGGACGGAGCAGTTGCAGACGAGGGGGTTCCCGCCGACGCGCAGCCTCGTCAGCCCGTCCACCGGGAACTGCGTCGGCTGGAGCGAGGCGAGACTGCAGCGACGCAACGACACCCACCTGCGAGCAAACGGACGAACGCACGAGCGTGTGAGGACAGCTTGTTGGACGACGACTGATAATGTACAACTACTACTACTGCGCTCTCCGAGTGCGCGATTTATTTTTTACATTCCTATACCCGACTCGGAGCAGCTTCTGCCATAGCCTCGCGTGCTACGAGCGAGAGAGAGCCTGTCTCGTTTATAGATAATTAAACGAGGGTGCGCGCTCGTTTTATTGAGCTGTAATACAAGACTCTACTCGGCCAGCTTCTATCCAGCTCTCCTTCTTACATTATTCCAAATGGCTTTCCGGGCTTGTTAATGCTTCTAATTATCGATAAGTAAGATGTTGTCCAGCGCCTCGAGATAAGCCAGTTGCTACCACCCCACCCCCCGCCCGTACCTCTACCGCCTTTCGTTCATTAAATCGGAATGGCTAGCAGTATTTTAAACGTCGTTAAATTAAAGCCCGCTTATATAAATGTTCAATTCGATAAGATTGAGTCGGAGCTAAAAGAACAACTCGCTCTCGGCACGCGCGCAACTTGCATTTCAACTGCCGTGAAATTAATATAGCCGCCTAAGCAAGCCGCAGAAACTCGAACATTTTTTTTTTATACTTTTTCTTTTTTTCCTCGCCTTGTAACGTGGGTGCCGCAACTTTTTGACTAATGCGCCCAATTTCGCGGAATTAATTAAGAAATTTTCAAACTGGACAAATAGCTCGCCAACTAGTTTCGTATGTTAAATCATACGGTTTTGTTTTGCGGCCGGCGATGGGCACTTTATAATTGTGAATTATGGGGGTAAAATGTGATTTTGAGTCGAGTTTCGGTCTTTACACGCGATTGAGCTGATTTAATTTAGTTGCGATTTACTTTTCTGCTTGCAATATAGTTTCTCGGTTATTTCAATGAGATTGATCTATTATTGTATAGCGATATAGTTTTGCGATAGCGAGATTAATTTTATAAACTTTTGTAATTTATTTAACAACCAAGATTATACGCTAATACATTACTTTGAAATGAGCTTTAGCCTGCATCGCGCCTACAAGATTATATTATCCATTCATAATGCAAGCGTAAATCATTCAACGGAAACTTTTCTATTCGTCGTTATTGCGAGAATTCCGCGAGTTTCCGCAAAATAAATAACGCGCTTTATGACTTAAATAAAACATCGCGATACGATAAATCATTTAATCGCGTTTTAAAGCTACAAGGGAGAAAAAGGACGAAATTAAAAAATGTCGATGTAATCGAGCGATTTGAGCAGAGAAGAGGATCGAAGAGAGTCGGAGGAGAGCGACGAGAGGACAATATTAGCAAGTACGGCAATATTACAAAGGGCCCCGATTAATTGCAAAGTAGCAATCGATAGGCCATAGCGAGGGGAGCGAGAGAGCATCCGACTAGCAGGACAAACAAGTCTCGCTCTCGCGTCTATTGCGCAATAATGAAAAGGGCCGCTAGTCCGCTCTATCGTCGTCCCGCTTTTGCCCCCCCTCCTCATACTGCCGGCCCCCCTTTCATCCCACTCTTGCTCGAATGTACTTGAGCTCTCTCTCTCTCTCTCGGGCTCGCGTGCTCGCGGGGCTGCGTTTGTCATTTGCATTATGCTGCGTGTGCTTAATGCGTGTCCGCGTCCCCGAGTGTCGGCGGGATGTAACCGACGTTATTGGATTACTGGTACGTACGCGAGTACACACAGGCGCGCACGCACACACTTGCGATTCGGTGTGCGCGTGCACTGCACGCCCGCTGCGCTCTTCCTCAACCACCCCACGTGTCTAGCAAGAGAGGAGCAAACAGACGACGGGACGAGACGGGTAAATGAACGCGAGAGAGAACTGACGCGCGTATACACCTATAGCGATGTATCCAGCGGCGGTGAGAGAGAGAGAACGAATTCAGCACTGATTGTCGCCGCTTGTTGTTCTTGTCTCGGCTTTCTTTTTTCTTTTTTTTTTGTTTCTTGCTTTTTCCACTTTTTTTTCTCTTTAACTAGGAATGAGGGTATGTTAAATTGAGTCGCGTATTTTGAGGATAATTTTTGGTATACAAAGAAGCGACACGAGTAATTTCTGATGGACCAAAGTTTGATGAGACAATTCGAATGTAATGATCGATTTTAATGTTTCAACGCGAGAGCAGCGCGTTGTACGTATTCAGAAGCCGCGAGGGCTTAATAAAAGTCAAATTAAAAATGCCGCGAGAGAGCAATTCGCTAAAGAATGCAATAAACACAAGTTCCATAACAACCGGCGAGAAGAAAGAAAAAGAGAGGTATTAAGAGTTAACTCGTAGAAGTAGTTTAAACAAGAAAGAAAAAAAAAGAAGTAGAAGTGGAAGAGCGGGCCAGAGACTTATAAGACACTCGGGCGCGAATCAACGACGTCATTGTCCAGTCAATGAGAGCAGCTAGAGCAGAAGTAGTAGTGGATGAAAAAACGAACGCGGCAAATTTAGCGAAAAATCGCCCCGGAGATGGATATGGAGAAAGAGAGCAGGCAAAGGCGTCGGGGCCCCCCCACGGGGTAGAGAGAGACTCTCTGCGGCAGCTGGGCGGAAAAAAAAAAAGCTCCGAGAGAGAGCCCCGCACGTCGCGGCGTGTAATTTATCGGGCCGCGATCGGCTGCTACCCCCCGCAGCGAGCTTACCCTCTGCGTCAGCGGGAGTGGGGGAGAAAGAGATAGAGAGGAAGGCATAGCGCTGGGATTTTAATCACCGATCTCGCGTTTTATTCGCGCCGGCTATGGCTTTTCTTCATACTCTCCCTCGCTCTTGACTCTTCAGCGGATATAGGATAGAGGTGTGTGCGCGGGGCAGGGGGGGGGGTGAACGACTCGATCCCAGCGTATTGTCATTTCAAAGTCATATACTCGGTGTGGTACGAGGACGAAGCGGCTGGAGAGTTTGAAGAGCCCTCGTGAAGAGATATTATTTTGGGATGTTATCGAGCTTTCACAGCGATGCCGCGCTGCTCCCCCCGTAGATATTGCGCTGGCCTCCTTCTGGCCCTACTATATACCCCACTACTCGTATAATATCGTTTCCGACGTAAGGCAAACCTCAACCGAAACTTTTACCAAAGTCGAGGAGTTCGAGTGTGCCAAGGGACATTTAGTGCTTTCGATTAAGGCCATTCCATCGATTTGTCTTTTCACCCCGTGTTTTTGTTATCTCTACCGCAGAGAAGAATTTTCGCGGCGATTATTTCGAGCTTGCGGCCGCGCCGAATAATTTTATGATTAATACAAGTTATTCAAAAGCCTCGATTTAAAATTGATAAATATAGAAAGTCTCGATCGGAACGATAAAATTCGCCGGAAAGTGAATTTGAATAATAATGGATGATAAATAAAGAAACTCGTTCGATCCGGGCAAGCCAATCAAAAAGAGAATCCGCGCGAATCCTAATAGTCGATTGGCGCCAATCCCGGAGTCTCAAACATTAATTCTCAATACTTAAATAACGAATCCGAAAATCCATCGCGTCGGCGTTTAATCTATCCCCCTCTGGGTTAATAACGGCGCGCCCCGTTGGATTCCCTCGTTCGAAATCGCTTTATACGCCGCCGATAATGGCGAGATGAAGAAACGTTATATAGCATAAAACGAAGAAGGCCGAGACTAGGCCGGCGCTTCGGTGAAACTCCCGAAGATGAAAAAGACGAATGAATAAATGAGCACTTCTCTCCCGACATTGTAAATAACTCAAAGTCTCTTTTGTCCGTAACCCTCCCCCCCCTACACTTTTTCCCCTATTCAGTCGGAGGCGCGCAACCGCTCTCCGTTCTCCTTCTCTCTCGCTGGTGAAAAACCATAAAGCGACGTCTCTCAGCGCGAGCGCGCTAGCCGAAGAATCGCCGATGCGGAGGAGAGAGTGGGGATAAAGCGAGTTTTATCGACCCTTTCAGCCTTGCTTTTCCCTCTCTATCTCGTCGAAGAATGAAAATTCAATGTCCATAAAGCGAAGGCTATAGGCGCATAACAGCAGTACGACGTACCTCAGATTGCCGGCGGTGTAGAGGACCCGAGCGGGCAGCTGGGTGAGGCCCCGGTTACCGTCCATGGAGATGCGCTCGAGGTTGACGTTGTCGGCGAACGCCCGGGCCTCGACGCGCTCGATCGAGCAGTCGTTGAGCTCGAGCTGCCTGAGCTCGAAGAGGCTGCGGAAGGCGAGGCTGCGCAGCTCCCCGAGGGGGTTGCGGCTGAGGACGAGGCTCGTGAGGAGGGCGAGCTTGCCGAGGGCCCCGCTCGGCACGGAGGTCAGGTTGTTGCCGGCGAGGTCGAGCTCGAGCAGGCCCGGGACGAGGTCGAACGCCTCCTCGGCGATGCTGCGGAGGACGTTGTTGCCGAGCTCGAGCCGCGCGAGGCCCGGGAGCGAGGGCAGGGCCTCCCGGCCGAGCTCCTGGATGAGGTTGTCCGAGAGGTCGAGCCGCACGAGGCTCGGGGCGAGGGCGAGGTTCGAGGCCGGGGCCTCGAGGAGGGAGTTGCCGCTGAGCAGGAGGCTCTTTATGCGGTGGAGGTTGCGCAGCAGGCCCGCCGGCAGGCTGGTTATCGAGTTGCGGCTGAGGTCGAGCTCCTCGAGCTCGCTCGTGTAGCGGAAGGCCTGCTCGTCCATGTCGGTGATGTTGTTGTTGGAGAGGTCGAGGCTGCGCAGCCGGGCCATCCCGTGGAGGGCCGTCTTGGCGAGGGTGCGGATCTCGTTGCTGCTGAGGTTCAGCTGGACGAGCTGCTGCTGCAGCCGGAAGTTGTTCGCCCCGAGGGTGCGGATGGAGTTCGAGCTGAGGTCCAGGGACTCGAGGTTCCCGTAGAAGTCGAAGGCCATGTGGAGGCCGCTTATGCGGTTGCCCGAGAGGTCGAGGTGCCGGATCTCCGGGTTCAGCTGGATCGGCACGATGTCGAGGCTGCCGTAGGCGCAGCTGCTGCGCAGCGACTCGTCGTCGCAGCGGCAGCGCGCCGGGCACAGGCCCGCCGAGGCCGGCTGGCCCAGCAGCGCCCCCAGGACCACGGCTATCGGCCACAGCCGCTTGACTGGCCCGAGGCCCGCTCGCCTGCTCGCAGAGGACGGCCCTGAGGCGAGATCTGCCATTCCATATGAGCTGCAACACCGCCGCTCCTGCTCCTGCTACCCTGGAACACAGATGGCGAAATCGAGGGTTAGACGCGCTCTAATTGAGTGTCGGATTTACAGTTGCATGCAGTTATTCAAACGCGAAATGACGTTAGGTTCTTTTCTCGCTTTTTGTCTTGTTGGCAGAACGTTATTTTTAAGATTATCGCTTTACAGGATGTGCTCTTGCAAGGCCAATTAACAGGGCGTTCGGCGTTATACAGCGTAACTTTGATAGATTTATGGCGAGGGTAAGGCTAAACCGGTTCATTAGCCAATCTTATTTACGCAAGAAATCGAATCGAAAGAAGTAGCGTGTTTGAACGGATAAAATCCGCTTGAATTTATCTCAATATGATAATCGAGACAAAATCGTTTAGCATAAATGCTGATAAGAGGGGAACATCTCAATAATATATTAAACTGTCAGAAACATCTATATAGAAACATATTTTACGGGACGATCGGAATTTAAATGCGAATTTTTGTGTTTACACAGACGATTTTTCTTGAATATGCGTTTTAACGCACTTACCCCCAGGCCGTCGGTGGCGGGGATTTAAATTTCTCGCTGGAAAATCACGTTCGATCGAGTACACTTCAAAGTGCTCGGGAAAGCTTATAAAGTGAAAATACCGACATTGAGAATTTATTACGCTCCATCGGCATAAATCATCCAACCGCTAGATTACCCGAGAATTTCCGAAGTTTAAGATAGCATTCGTCTTTTCAAAATTGCGATAAGATAAATGACAAATTTTCACTTCGTGAATCGAGCTTTAATATTGGAAATGAATGATTCGCTTTTATACCATTGCCCCCCCCCCCACCCGCGCCCGGATATAAATTAATGTGACTTTTGATTAAATTCCGGTTTACGCTAAGAATTTTCCGGCTTTATTACTCCGGTCGCCCGAAACTCTCGACGCAACGCGATTATTAAGCGAAAACTCCCCCCTTAATGCTCGCGCGCGTCGCACGCAATTTCTGGCATTAAATATATTTCCACATTCGAAAATCCTTCGCGTTTTTTATATTCTTTTTTTCCATGCCGATAACCAGCGCATTTCCAAAGTAATCGAATGTTAAGTTTCGAACAAAGTGCATCTTAATGCGTCTGCCGCCCTTCTGCTCCCCAAAATTCCATTAGCGTCAAGCGAATTTTTCACCTCCTAATTGCCGAATACACGCGCGTTTTAACGCTTTAAAGCGAGCGCGCGTAATCCCCGGGAGTTACGCCGTAGCGGCTTATAAACAAATAAACATAACCGTATGAAAATTTTCTCGCTTAGCCCATCAAGAAGGCGTGTGCGCGGGCCCTAAAAGTAGTGCTGGCATAAGCAGCGCGCATCGGGAGCTTGCACGCCTGGGGTGGCAAACCCCGTAATTTCTCGGTAATGAAACGCTATGAAATCTAATTAAGTAGGCGGATGCTGGCGGGGGTAGTGCGGGGAGTCGCCCGTAAGCGCCATCAGGAGATAATTATATTCATAAAGAGCGGAGAGTCGCCTGGGAGGTATACGTTCGCTCGCGAGCTCAACCCTCCGCAGTAGTCCCTGGCTGGCCCTCTCTCGCGTCCCTTGCTCCGGCAAGCATATCGCCCAAGTTTCCGCATCCAGCGAGATGAGGCGAGTCGGCCCTCCTCCCTTCCTCCGGCTGCACAGCACAATGGGTTTCGCCGAGTCTCCATTACGGGGATCGCGCGTGTTTGTCCTGGGGTCCGAGAGTCGCCCGCTGGCCGTCCTCAACTTTCGGATTTTCCCGGGGTCCGCGCCAGCTTGCCCGCAGATATACGCTTCCCCACGTCTGTCCTACGCCGGCCAAGTTGGCCGCCGCGCACGCCCCATCTCTCCCGACACCCCCGGGCTCTCCCTGAGCGACATTGGTCCCGCGAGATCTCGCGCTGCCACCGCCTGCTACTGCTTCCCCCCCCCTCCCCGCTTCGCTCTATCTCTGCGATTAAAATCCGACTCTGTCCGGCTCTCCACGCTCTGACCCTTTCACTTAAGCCGTGATGTATTAATTTCTGCTCTGTGACCCTTCGAAATCGCAACGCTCGTGTAGGCGGCGGTACGTGATGTGCGCGAGGATTTACCCCGCGCCGAATACATATATCTGCTTTTCATGACACTTTAAATGATGCCTTCGAAAGGAATGAATATAAATTGAATTTCATCCTCGGCGCTGATTCATCCTCGCTCGTTTCAAAGCTCCTTTTTTCATCATTATCTCTCGCAGCTTTTTCACCCAAATTTATGTATCGGATGATTTCTTGTAGTTTTAATTAATATAAAAAAAATCAGTGCACGCAATTTTCAAATTGATAGGAATTGTTATACGGCGGAACAATAATTGATGCCATTATAAATATTGATTGAATGTTGATGGAAAGCAATGTAGGTCGTTTATTCATAATGTTTTTACCGACTTTCGAAAGGTTTAATTAAAAATATGTAAGTAATGAATCTCAGGATGTATTGATTTACAATTTTAAGTTTTTTGTTTAATTAGCGAGTTGTTTGCAAATAATTGCAACCTTTACTTTAGATATACGTTAAATGCTTAACGATATTTATTCGCGAAAATTTAAACAGTTTTCTCAACTTTAATATCGTGCTCGGAAAAAAACAACAAGCCGAACGCGCTACGCTTTAAAAAGTTGCAATGCAGTTTAATTTTAATAAAACTTTTGTATAATCAAATTAATTCGTTCGCCACGCGTTCGTTATTATTTACATTACAAAAAAAATATTCCGAATAATTTAACGCCGCACGTTTACGTATACGCGGAGAGAGATATAGCGATAAAGTTGCCGAAAGACGCGTACACACACACATATACAACTCGCGTCTCCCGTATATGGCATCGCACACCCCATTTCCTTTCTCTCCAGTATTTTTCTCACGGCTTGACGCGGCGGTTTTCCCGTATAAGCTCGAAATAAAAAGCAACGTGAATCCGCAGGAACATAGAAAGAGAGAGAGAGGGAGAGAGGCGTGAGGATATCGCTTAAAAAACATAAACACTAATACATAGAGCTAATGCGCGCGTCAGGGTGAGAATAATGAGACGATATGAAACCGCGACTCATCCTTCAAATCTCGAGTCTCTCCGCCCCTGGAACAGGCCGCAACGTGTCCTAAATCCTCTTTAGCTCGCTATTTATATGTATGAACAGAGTGAGAGTAGGCAGGCCCTCCCTTCATAACTCACTTGTATTCATTTCGTTTCTCGCGAAAACCGACTCGAGCAGGAGGGAAGAGCCGGAGAAGAAGGAGAGAAGGGAAGACGAGTAAGCGTAAGCTTGCCCCGTATACGCGCTTAGCCCGATCAATCTCAACTGGACGCCCTCATTGCCCGTGCGCGTGTACACGCGCGTACAAGCTCTCCCTCCCTCCCCGGCGCGGTAATCGGACGCGAGCTCGGGGACTCCCTATGTACGCACAATATATATGTGCGTGTGTGTGTTAACAACGGACTGTGTGGTACATGAGAGGAGCCGCTTGACCGACTCACGCGGCTTAGCGCCCCGTTATTGTTCGGACAACACTCTCGAGTCCGAGAGCAAGGGAGCTTAGCCTCCCCCTCCCCTTTCTTTGCGCCACTCCCAGGCTCCAGTCATATATAGATATGTATAGCGAGAGAAAGAGAAAGAGAGAGAGAGAGAGAGAACGCTCTTTTCTTAACGCCGCGATAAACGAGGAGAGCGCATTACCAGAGCCTGAAGTCCCCTCTATCCCGGCAGCCCAATAATAAGCCCCGAGTCTCATGGCGTTGCGTGTAGGTGACAAAGTGCGAGTGGACGCGCTCGATCGAGTGCTCTCTGCCGTCCAAAGGACCCATGCTCTATACATATATACGGCCATAAGGGGGAACACCACTGGCTAATTGAGCCGCGATGAAAGAGATCGAGCGGGGAGCTGGAAAAGCTTCGGATACGGGGCTCTGGGGCGAAGGGGGAGCGCGAATGAGAAGGAATGCGGGCGGCTGAGCAGCAGCTTGCTCACGGAAAAACATGACCGCGAGAAGCCCGGAGAAAGATTGATCGATCGCGTCTACTCTTTCTTTCTCTCTCTCTCTCTCGCGCGCACGTGCATGTTTCTCTATTTTTTTTTTCTTCTACGTCCGCATCGCCGCAGGAACACCGCATTTTCACACCGTACACCACCATCACAGTGTGTCTTTCGAAAAAGAAAAAGAGAGACAAGTGAAAATTGCGACGCTCGGACGAGCGTATATAGCTAGGGTTTTTTCTTTCCTTTTTTTTTAGTTTCCTGTTTTTTTTTTGTAGCTCGGGGTATATGTTGGGAGAATTTCAGTCTCCTCGATTTTCTTGGTGTTTACGTAAACGCTCGCTTGACTTATTCTATTATTACGTATGAATGTCATATTATATTATATGTTTATTTCGGGGGGGTTTTTTAGGTGCAACGAAAATAAGCGATTTCGTAACTGCTCGACTGATATATAATTGCAAAATAAATGCTTTGGCAATACGCGCGTATGTTCCAATGATATTTGATAATTTTTAGAAAATTTATTTGTACATTGTTAGTGGTAGCTATTTGTACAAGTAGCTACAACAAGCATGTAATTGATATAACAAAAGAAGTGTTAAAATAAAATAATACTGGTATTCTGTGCAAAAATATTTGCTAACGTACAGAGTTGAATTGCTTTTGTATTGTTATAACAAACCTATATATTATTGTGTTATTTTAATATTTAATCGAAGATTTAAAGTACACATAAAGAATTATTATTACCCTTGAATTTATTCAACTTAGCAAATCTAATGAATATTGATCAGTCCAATGAATTATACAGCGTCTAATTTAGAAAAAGCAACATTATTTTTGCGATAATAGGAGCATTTGTAACTAAGCTAAGCCGTGCTATGTACTCAAAGTACTGATTTACTACACGAATACTTGATTTAATTATATTAATGCAAGTTCCGTCTGTATGAAACGAGCAAGCAGCTTGCGTGGCGAGGTGGAGGGGGGCAAGGGAGGGGGTGGGGAAGAGAAATCGAGAGAAATAAAGAAAAACAGAGGAGAAATTGCGGGAGAGCATGAGAGCAAGAAAAATAAAGGAACCAGGGGAGGGTGAAATGAGAAAGATGCCGAAACAAAGCTATGAAGAGAGCAAAAGCAGACGAGGTGAGGAGAGAGAGAGAGAGAGAGAGAGAGAGGGAGAGGGAACGAGCGAGGCGCTGAAGAAATTGAGGCCGAGACAAGGGGGCACAAGTGCGCGCGAGGGAGGTGAAATCGGGGGGGGGGGAGGCGCAGACTAGAGAGAATGGAGAGTTAATTAACTGGTTAGGACTACCTCCCCCACTGCCACGACTACCCTCTTGGTTCACCCCCCCCCCCCTCACGGCATGTTGTGAATCGACGGCACGGAAAAGTTCGATATTAATAGACAACCGATGAGTTTATACTTTCAGCACGAAACGAGCCTTTCTTACCAGCTTTCTGCGGCCGCCGTTTAAAAATGAAATATAAATGATTGCTATTGTTCGCCAAACTCGACTTTTCGCGATAGTTCGCTATTTATTTTCTCAGATAAAATCTTTTACCGGCTCTGGTTTTTTTTTTTATTTTTGCACGATATTCTATTATCTCGTCGTTAAACATTTTTCCCTATTTATTTTTTCTTTTTTCTTTATACAAAGTTATAAAATCAGCTAAATTAATTAGGAAAATTCCGATATTTAGCGATTAAATTACTTTTATTTCGTCATGAATAATTAATTATTAAAGTTGATGAATTTGTCGTTTTATTAAATGGGCAAATTTAAGTGAAAATTTTTTTTTTAAATTCCTTTGTGAAATAATAAATATTTTGTAATGAGAAATTTTGTGTGGTGTATTATTAAGAATTAAAAAAATAATTAGGTAATGCTAGTGTTGCACAAGGTGGAAAAGATTAATTTTTATCCGCGCTATTAAATAAACAAAGAGAAAAACCAACATAAAAATAAACTTCCTAATTAAATGGAACTGAATTGTTGGTACTCTTGATTTCACGTGTTTTATTTAGCTTACGTATTTTATAATTTTAAATTTTTTATATGGTGTGTTAACATAAACGAAAAGACGACGTATTCATCCTGCAATGGCTTTTGAAAATTTGTTTCGTCAATATTCACGTTCTATGCTACAGGACACAGAATTTTCATTCGTCATCTTAAGCATCCTGTTCAAATCTGCCGTCTCTACAAATTTGCCGCTTCCTAAACCTTGCGAAACCAGAATGTTAAACTAGAGAGCGAGAGAGAAAAAAGGTGCCCGATTGTGTCTAGCTTGGAGGGCTAGAGTTGCAACGGAATAGCGTTAAGGAGCGGCTAACAATTAGTCGACTGACCACTTCAGCACGGCAATTTTTCAGCAGGCCAGGTTATTACAAACAATAAATATGCAAATTCCGCGGCGGATGAATATTCAAAACTGCGAGCGCTTTCAGCTCGTCAGAGAAATTCTATTACCCCGAGTCTCCCAACGGCACTCGACTTCAACGGCACGCGGGAGCAAAAAAGGGCAGCGCAAAAATACTCGAGAGAGAGAGAGAGAGAGGGAGAGAGCGAGCGACAGAGTGAAAGAAGAGGTGGGGGGGGGGCTCCGGCCTGCAGACTGATGCGATCAGAGCAGCCGAAACGAATTAAAACGAAAATTCAACGAGAAATGAAAGAATAACGTTTTCGTTATAAACTTTCGCGCGCCGAATCTGAAAAGCTAGTCTCTGGTGCGCGCGAGGCTGGAACGGTATGGGGGGGGGGGGCTTCTATACTGAAAAACAAACTCGCGCTCATTCCAATCAATATCCCTAAATCCCAGCCGATTTCTTTTTGCCAATAGCTCTCGGGGTCGTATAGGAGGCTAGAGAGCTGTATATATCGAGTGTGGAAGGGGGCGCTGCTGGAGGATAGACGCGAAGGAAAAAGAGAAATTAATAACGAGAAGGAGGGAAAAATCGTAAGTTCGCATCTCTCCGCTCCGCCATAGTCCTCCTCTTCCCCTTTCTCTCTCTTTTTTTTTTTCAAGAATATCCCACGGGATGGTAGCTGTAGGAGGACGGAATGCACGTAATAACGGCATTACTCGCGTAATGACGCGGCGACGGCGGCGGGGGATGGGCCTATAGGGCGCGGCTTTGAAAATTACGAGAGGACAGGAGCAGAGGACTCGAGCTCTCGTGGCGAGAGGGGCTGTCGAAGACGGAACAAGGAGAAAGCCAGCAAGCCCGGAGAATTATTATTTAGATATCCGCCGGCGAAATGGGCGGAGGAGTAGTGTGCTGCGGAGACCTGTATAACGAAATGAGAAAAGGTATAAGGGAGAGAGGGAGAGCGGATTTAAAAAAGAGGCGGAAAGAAAAAGGAACGAGGGTAATAATCCGGGCGCAATCAGTAGGAAACAATCGGCAGGCTTCTTTGACGAGGTCTCTCGGCATTTTTCTTGGCTTTATATTCATACGTATATATGTATATATAAATGTTCTCTTCCGCAAAATTAGGCTCGACGCGAGGTTATAAATTTTCATTGCCTTCGGTAAACGATGAACTGTGGAAAGATTAGGGAGGGCTAAAAAACGCTCGTACCAACGTTATATGTGGATATACATATATAGTCGTATCCGTAAGTATAAGTGCTATATCGGCTATAAGGGCAGACACTTGCTTCTCTTCCCGCGAATACTGTAAATAAATCTCCAAACGACCTGCAAAAGTACTTTCAAGTCCGAGAAGCCACAGACTTAAGGCTTTAGGTTAAAGCCGCCAGCGAAAAGGGAAAAAGAGGAATAAAGGAGAGAGAGAGAGGGTGAGGTTGGGGCCAGGGCACACGTATATAGTACACGCACATAGACGTTTATCCGCGGACTCTCGACGGAAAAACAAATCGGTCGGAGGCTCCGGAGCAAAACGGCCAACGACAGCCGTACAACCAGTCGAGGGACGAGCGGGAATTACGTGCCGAAGGAGGAGGAAGAAATGTGGGAGAGGCGCTTTCGTGGACGTCTGAAAAGACGAAGCGCCTAAAATTAGCTCTTTCTCTCTCTCTCTCTTTCTCCGTCTATCTCTCTCCGCGCGTCTCGTGGCGCAGCAAGAGCAGCGCGCGCGCGCAAAACAAGCTCGAACCGAAATCTCGTCTACGGAGACGAGGGAAAAGGAGAAAGGGTGGGGGGGGGCAGCGAGACGGATTTGCCCGTAGCTGGAGAGAATCAATTCGGCAAATCCAAAAACAATGAACGAGGAAAAAGCGAGAGGACGGCAGCGCCCGGATCTGATGCACGACCGGACAAAAAAAAAAGGAAAGAAAGAGCGAAGGACACGCTTGGAAATGCTGAGAATGAAAAAGCTGCGCGCCGGATGTGCGGGGATTAACGCGCCCCTGTAAACCAAGTATATTGGATATCGAGTGCGTGCGTCTGTCTGTGTGTAAGTAACGCAAGTTTTCTCGTTTTCCTATCGAGTTTATACGTGGTTGTATATGTATGCGTACATAGGGCGTATCGATGCTGGCGCGTTTGAATTGGGGACGCGTCGCGTGTGCGCCGCTGAGAATTAGCAGATTAATTTGTTGCGTTGTTTTGGAGATGGCAATTATAATTTGTCATTAGTCGGAGAGGACCTCCCCCCCCTGCTGGTCTCTCATTACCAGAGAGATGCATTATTAATTATCCGATGACAAGTTGATGCAAATTTTGAATTTACAGATTAGAATTTATATTCTACCCTGTTGGCATACAACCCCCCCCCAGTCCTGCCCCTTATATTCATCATTATAATTAATGAATTTTCAAACAATTATTCAACCAGCGCTACAACCACCTACAGCCGCAGTGATACATCCGAATAACAATACGAGCTAGAGGAAGCGCCGGTTGTGCTCTGATAAAACCTACTTTCCCGAGAATCAATTGCAACTCGGGCTAAATAATCCCGGGGTAATACAAAGCCCGAAAGCTCATCAGACTCGCGCTAATTTCAAACGTCCGCCCGGCGAAAGATCTTCAAAGCGAAAAAGTAAAACAGCGAGAGATAATGGAAAGCTCGAGGAAAAGCTAGGCGGAGCGAGAGAGAGGCTCTCGGGGGTTTATGCGGCTCGTTCTTCTCGAAGGCTCGCTCCAGAGCCCCGGCAAGCGCAGCGACAAGTGAGTAGCCGCCGGATTAAAAAGTTCGGGGGACGAGAGAGGGCCAGGGTAATCGCGGCTGGCGTGTTTACACGTGCGCCCAAGCTCTGCCCCCCTCCGGGCTTTTATTTACGAGGCTGCACCTGCGCCGTATTTTCTACGGGCTAGCGCGTCCTCTTTGAGCAAAGCGAGAGAGAGGGAGAGAGGCTTTCCACGCGGGGACGACGTTGAATAAGAGCCTCCACACACAGACACATACTCGCCCCGAGGATTTTCGTCTCCGGCGCGCGTTCTTGCATGCGAGATTTGCGGGGAAAGAGCTGCGCGCAGCATGAGCTCTCTCTGCGCCTTTTATATGCGCGTATTGCTTTTTATACCGTGTGCACACTCGGCGGGCCCGAAGGGATGCGCCCTTGTGTTTTTTGAGGCGTTCGGAGATTTATGCGCGAGAATCCGGGCGTGCAAGATGCTCTTTGGAATTTTGGATTGTCGGCGCGGGTAAGAGCTGAGCAGAGGTGGGGGGAGTGATTGTAATTAGGATGCAGGTTAATTCGGCCGCGTCAATATAAGCAGGGGGTAATAGCATTAGCGGAATTCGGAAATGCTGGAGGGGCAATCTGTAAAATTCGGCCGCACGTGATTAATTAATCGGACGGGCCAATTAGAATGGGGGGCAGCTTTCGAAAATGGATGGGCCAACAGCGAGATCGAACCTGTCTGTTTATGGTAAATTTACAAAGTTGTCCGTTTACAAATTTGTTTAACTTTTCGTTACTGCTGTTGTTGTTGTTTTGGATTTTACAAATCTATATATAGTTTTGCAAACTAAAAGCTATTCGGATGCAGAGTTAAACAAATGTTGCGTTTCTATCTCTGACTATACGAAATATAACGAACAAAAATACGTATGTTTTTTTTTTCGAAAACTTTCTATATTTTTGAAAAGTATTCGGAATGTAGAAAATTTTCCGGTTAAAATTAAATTAAAATGAAAGTTTGAGTCGATTCTGTGATTTATTGGATGCAATTACATCAACATTTTGAGGCAAAAGGTTTCTACGAATGTTTCAATTAAAAAGGAAAAAAAGGATTAGAATTGTATTTTTCCAGCAATAAACCTTTGAAAAATGCATTCTTACATTACATTGGCCTGTTTCGTAAATTGCCAATCGGCTTGAAAATAAATCAATCGCGATTCTTTGGGTACTTGGCGTCAGCCAAATGTTCCGAGGCAACAATCGATGCCTGGAAAGTATAGGCCCGGGCGCGCTGCTGCGGGTGAGAAGTCCATTTTCAAGCAAATATAATAAAACGAGATAAAGGCAGAGAGAAACGAGAGACGCGGAGCGGACACTAGGAGAGATAAAGCGGACTAGACACGCCGAGTGGGCGTAGAGGACTAGGCAAAAAGGGAGAAGGAGGAGCTGCTCTCAAAGGCCGGAGAGCGACAGATCTAACGGCGGAAAAATACACAGGCAAAACTGTCTCTCTCTAGCAGAGGAGAGTGAGTGAGACAAAGGAAGGAGGGTGAGGATAGGAGTCGACGAAAGCGCACGCGACGTCTGCCGGCGTCCGCGACGGAGAGAGAGAGAGAGAGCCCGGCTATAGAGCAGCGGCAGTAGTAGTAGCCGGGGCAAAGCGGATTTGCGGCTGGCCCGGCCACGGCTTTATCCGGACCAAGTGCCGCGCGTCCGGGATTGCGGCGCTCTCGTCAAAGCCCCCCCGTCCTACTCCGTGGACTAGCACTAATGTCGTGTTACTCGGAAAAACGCCCGTTGTACCTATACGCACCGCTGAGTTTCGTCTTTTCCCTAGACGTCACCAGCATCCCCCTCTTCTCCTTCTCTTGCGCCTGACGCATCGTTGCTGATGATGACGACGGCAAAATTTGCGACAACTCGCGGGCTTTACTCTGCTGCTTTGTCAAAGCGACGATGAATTATAACGCGCAAAACGCGCCCTTGAGCTTTTTCTAGTCGGCGCGCCTGTTTTCGGGGTCACGCGCTAAAAGCGAGTTTGTGCCGAGAGAGCTTTTGACATTTCCGAGCATGCGTGTTCGTATGGGAATTCGTTTAATTAAAAATGCGCCTTTCTCGCCCCAGCGCTCTATTCCGGCTCTCTCTCTCTCGTTTCTCGCATGGCTGTGCTATTGCCGTCTGCTGCCGCTTTTTTAACGGCGTTATATATTTTTTTAATTAAATTCACATTTGCTTTATGCGCGAGGCGATCAAAGAATTTCATAACTGCCCTTTGATTTTTGGCAGAGCCCAGGTATGCTCTCGCTCACAAGAGACTATTTACGTGCGCGTTGAACACAGACGTACACACACACACACACGCGCACGCTGCGATAATCAAAAGAGCCTTTAGTTTTCAGCGCTTTAGCAGTGTCGGCAGGTATACAGAGCGGCGCGCATAAAATATCCAGAGGGACACTTTCCAACGCGTTATCGCTTCGGATTGTTATTATATAAATGTTCCGAGTCACGTTACATTTAACACTCGGAGATTATTAATACCCCCGAGAGCTCATCGATATTCAGAGGGCAACTGTAGTGGTCCGCGCGAACCGGTATTGCAAATTGGAAAAATTACTTGTCGGCACTCCCTGTACACGCTCTCTCTCTCTCTCTCGCGGCTGCCACCGCCTCTTCGACGCGCAACAGCCGTGCGATATCAACGCGTACAAATCGATAGGCAGCGACACTCTTGTGCCACTACCGATTCTTATCCAATCGCCCGTAAGCGCGAGTTGTCTAACACTCGGCTCCTCCTTTTTTTTTTTCGCTGCCAACTATCTCGGCGTACGATAAATCAAGCCTCGAGCCCCGATCCAAAAACACACCGCGACCAATACTCCATATCCATCAAGCTCACCCGTCTTATGCAAATTCGAGCTATTATAAATTACCGCGAGTGTACAGCTTCGCGGCTTGCGATAGGGAGATGTGGAGGAAAAAAAAGAGCACCGACAGAAGCCGCCGGCCGCACGGAGAAAAGCGTATACAGCGCGAAGACGCGCGTAAAAATCCTGGCACTGCTCCATTAATCACCCGGCGAGGAGGGAGCCTCGGTATATTGGCGCTGAAGGAAGGAATATATAGCGAGTCGTAATGAGCGGGGGGGAGTACGGGCGAGCTAGGAAGTCCGGTCTCTTTTTCTCGCGGATCCTCCGCGTTTTTATACCTCCGCGCGCGGAAGTATGACGAATGGCGTCTACTCGCGCTGGGCTATACCTTGCCAGCAAGTCCTGGATCGCTCTCGGCTTTTTGCCCAGCCGAAAATGCGTATGGCCTATCTCCCACCCACCGCTACTACCTATGCTCTGGCTTTCTTTTTTTTTCCACGACTACGTGGCGATGATAAATCAACGTTAACGCGACGTAAGTAGGGGATTCGGGGGGGCCCCTGCTTGGCAATATGTTTTTGCGGCGCTGGGGGCGGCTTCAGGAATTCTTGGCTCTTGTCTGCGAGCGAGCTTCGCATCTCGGGGCTTGCGGAGAAGGAAAAAAGAGCGTTGGATGGAGAGGATTTTCGGGTTGTTGGCTCTCGGTGCGTCGTTGCGCTTAATTGTGGAATATGGCCGTTTTGCGGGATATTTTTTTTTAGAGCTATGTGGCTTGGCCCTGATGGCGCGTGAACGAGTGGGAAACGCTGCTTGTACACCTTGGGAGGGAGAGATTTTTTTGAAAATTGATGGAGTTTCAATTTGTTTTCTTTTTTCTTTTTGTATTGATTAATGCGCGGGTCTGCTACTTTGGTTTTATTTGCGTGATTACTATAATTTAAAATTCATATTTCAAAATTATGGTAAAAGCTAGACGTTCTAAAGCAGACATTCTACGGAATATTTAATCTGACGTCAGATTATTTTATGTGATACTTGTTGAAAAGTTGGGCACCGAGACGTATTTTCATAATCAGAGAGACTGACGTTAGCCTTATATAATATTATACGAATTATATGATTTTTTTTCAAACAAACTCGAGAGCTCAAGTGGAACAAAGAAAAAAATCGCAAGTATTTTAATGACTTTTAAATGTGTTTTTAATTTTAAACTGTAAAACCACTTTTTTTTCAAGTCTAAGCAAAATCAGAACACACTTTGGTATATAACTAATAATTTAAAAAAAATTATTTTTTAATCTGAGTGACGTATCGTGATTTAATCTAGGCGCGAAAAATCAATAATTCACATTTATCGCGATCGGCACGCTATAAATATCGTGTAAAACTACTTATGTTGTTAAAAAGCGATTTTTATTTCATACAGTTATCCAGCGCCATTAATGCATTCCCGTAAAATGATTTATCGGCTGCCTTCATTGACAATAATATATTCCGCATTAACGACTTTCAATAATTCGCAAAATTTTGCTTTTAATCTCGGATAAAAATAAAAAGCTCACATTATGTTATCAATCAAAAAAAACATCCTATTCATCTCAATAATAGAATTATCCAAGAATCCTTCTAAAACTCGTTAAAATAGGGCATAATCGAAAATGCAAATAGTTTAATTAATTATCGAAAATTTTGAAAATTTGGAGCAGAGCGTCGTGAAATAATTAATAATAGACACGAGATGGGAGGAAAACTGGATTGTAGAGAGCAGTAGCAAGTCCGCTATTAATAGAAACAATGAGGCGCAGAGCGCTGAGTGACACAAGAACGCGTTGGTAGAGGGGGCGGTGAGGGGCGGGGGGGGGTATCGGGGCGCGCATACGAAAACAGAGGGAGATCCGTCGCGCGTATACTGGAACAAAAGCTCTCTCGCTCTCTCCACGATACACAATGAGGAGAAGCGCAGAAACGCACACGGGGAGAATGAGCGCTCGGCGGCGTCGCGGCTCTTTATGCAGCGCGCGCACGTACCTTTCTCTCTCTCTCTCTCTCTTATGCTCTCGCGTGCGCTGATTCGAGGACGCAATCAAACCTTCCGTAGAATCGAGGTCGATATACGCTTCCTTGCTCCCCTTACAGAGAGCTGCGCAGCCGGGCGAAGGAAAAAGGCGGAAAAACGCTCGGGAGAGTTATATTGCAGGGAAGGAGCGACGAGCTTTCGGCTCTGTATACGCGAGAGCAACTACTCCCGAGGAGCTAACGGCCGGAGGGAGACGGAGAACTATAGGCATCCTCTGCGCTGCGGCCGGCGGAAATAAGTTGGTCCTCTTTATCTCGGGATCTGCTGGCGGCGCAGCGGGGCCATTGCCACCAAAGAGAGACGCTGCTACCCTACATTAGTATTGTTATTTCTTACTTCTTTCGTCGACGACTTCAGACTTTCTTCCCTCCTCTTACTGCCAGCAGCTACCAACGCAAGATTTCATTGTAATTGACCTTCTTTTTTGCCTCGTCTCGCGGGAGGAACTCGGCAAGACTCTCGCCCGCGTTCTCTCTCTCTCTCTCTCTCTCCTCGTCTTTCGCTTTCTCCCTCTCTCAGGGCTCAGGCGGAAATCGTCTTGAATTATTTCGAGAGAAGGAGACTCTGGTTGAACGTAAAAGCGAGAGAGGAGTTCGGCTGAAGGAGCGGGCAGCACCGAAGACGAGAAAAATGCATTAAATTACAAATTCAAATGACTCTCTTTGTATGCGCTCAATCTTTCTAAGCGGTTAACATTTATTCCCACGAAATCTCGAATTTTAAGCTTACGGACCCCCGGCGGCAGAGCTTATTAGCCTCCTTGCACTCTTCTCCTCATTTTACTACTCCCTTTGATTTCTCCAGCGCTTAAGAATTTTTGCCTCTGCTCGTTTTTTCTTAAGCTTTTTTTTCCTCTCATTAATTTGCCAACAGTTTTGAATTGACCGCTTAATAAAGGCTTTTCTTCAAAAGTTTTATTGATTAATTAAACAGTTTGTACAGACGAAGATTGTAACATTCCGAGGAACGGCGCGATTAAACGTAGAAACGCTTGGGAAGGACAGCTAATAAGATATATACAGAGGAGGAGAGGCGAGTTGACAAAGTGTCGAGCGGCACTCGGAGTAAGCAAGGGTCTTCAATTCGAGTCAGTGTCGAAAGTGACGCAAGCGAACAACGTACACGTACCCGTTAACAAGGCTCCCATCCGCTATTTCACGTGTCTTTTACCCCATAGTCGAGCGAGAAGCGTAATCGTAAAACAAGATGAGACAGATAGCTGACGAACTGACTGGGCTATGCGCGTATACACACCGAGAAGCCCAGACGTCGCCTCGTAAAAATATATCTCTCCCTCGACGTGTTTTTCAGATTTTCGAGAGGCGGATGGAAAAAAACACACACGCACACGGTGAAAGAGAGTCAGACTGAAAATGTTTTTTAAACCCCCTGGAAAAAACTCGTTCGGACAGATTCCACGTCGCGAAGGTTTTATACGGTCCCCGAGGGGGAAATGAGAATCAAGCGCGATATGTATATATTGGAAAAGGGAGCAAAAAAATCGCTTTTTTTTTCTCCGCAGCTGCAAGCCGATATACGAAACATTAAGCAAACGGCTACTGCGCGTGTATATATCTAGCGATAATCAATTTCTCGTCTTTATTAGTTCCCCCCGAAATCGCAAGCATCACGCATAGTCCATCAGTCGCCGGTAGTCCGGACATTAATCAACAACGGCTCAGACAGGGCAGTATTCGTGTATCTCATCATCCCGTCTCTTTCTCCCACGAAAACTGTTCGCGCGAGCGGGCACAGGCAAGAGAGAGAGAGAGAGGAGGAGCGCGTGTTTAGCAAAGCGGGAGTATAAAGCAACGGATCAAGCCGGCGAGTCAATTCCAATTTGTATTACCAGAGTAGTAGGCGGTAGTGGTGGTGGGGGTGCGGGAGGATGGTGGACGAAAGCGCATTACCGGGCGGCGGCCGGGCTCAAAGCCGTCATCTCTCGCTCCAGATCAAGGGATTTTCCTCGCGGCAAATTGCAAACGGAGCCAGCGCCGCCGTCGCTTCTTACGCGAGCGGTAGCCGCCTCCAACATTGTGTCCAAGTCGGGCTCTCTTTCCCTCTCTCTTGACCAACCGACCGATCGCGGATAAAGATAGACCAGCAGCCTAAATAGCCAGCAGTCCAAGTGGGCTTTGCACGCCCGGCCGGTCTCTCTACGGCCCCCCGGGCTCTATCTCTCTCTCTCTCTCAAACTTACAAATTGCAGAGCGAGTGTCCTCCTGCTAACCGTGTCACTACAGCCGAAAGAGAGGGAGCGAGAAATGGCGAGGGGAAGAAGTTGATACAGGAAGAGCAGCAGCGTCGCCGAGGCTGCTGCGGCGACCGGTATTTAGCCGATATCGACGTTTCCACCTATATAATTATCGGCGCTGGGCCGACAACGCGCCGGCAACGTTTCTCCACAGGCCAGCGGGCTGGAAACATCCAGGAGAGCGAGGGAGGGAGAAAGAGAGATAGCCAAGTGGACGGGTACGAGTGTGTGTGCACAGTTGCCGACTTCAAACGCCCAAGAGTACGGTATACACGGAGAGAGAGAGAGAGAGAGAGAGAGAGAGGCGCCGGTTGCTGGGCGTTCAGGAAAATGAGAGGAGGGGCTGAGCACACCGATTTTTTCACGGGGCGCCGATTCCGGAGACTGACCGTCGCGAGCACTCGCTTATACCTCGGTGTCCGTGTGTACGCACACGCTCGAGAGGACGCGCCGAGTTGAGGCTCGTGTACGCCTGTGCGTTGAACTACCCTCGAGCTATACGTGCGCTCGTTCCCTCTATGCCGTGAGCCTTTGTGGTCTAGAGCGGTCTTCGGGCCTCTTTGCCGGCGGCTCTCGATCTTGACGTTTCCGCGCGCCTTCAGCTCTCATCCCGAGGCGCGCATAGTCCTCTTTCAGAGCCTCCAGCGGCACATACCGAGTAGCTCCGAGTGACTGCCATGCCGCTTACTCGCCACTGATCGATTGCCTCGGCTATTTTACTTGACGTCCTCCCGCGTGTCTTTCGAACCGGGCGATCGTCATGATGCCTCCTCGACTTGTAAACACTCCAACCTAACAGTCTGTATACGCTTTTAGGGATCCGAGAGCTCGATAGGATAAAGATATCCAGTCTTGAGAGTTGAATCTTTACAACGATCGATCCAACCTCAGCACGTAGTATCCCTTAGCCAATTTATTCGCAACAAAGGCCAACACAGCTCCCTCTACGTCGGAGAGGGGGAGAATAAAAAGTGAAAAAATGTCGGTAGCTCGCGGCGTGTTGGCATATACGCGCTCCTTTGGTCTATCAAAACGGCGCATTAAATCCCTTTATCTCCCTCAATTTCGCCACCTGCCGGCATTTTAAACCTTTTATCTTGCCCGCCTGTATTTGCATTGGGCGAAAGGGGGGTGGAGAGAGAGGAGGGCTGTCCCGTATAGCGCACGCGGAGTTTTCATCGGGGGGCACGGTCATTAGGCACTGGCAGGGGTGCCGAATCAAGCAGACCGCGCATATTTGATCGGGAGACCGTTGCTTTGATGTAGTCCGGGGGTGGGAGAGTCGAACAAAGTACTGCGCTCGGCGGCGATCGCGCGTGTATTTATTTCCTGCCGTCTTCACGCACTCTGCGTTTGATGTGTGTGTGCGCGCGCGCGCGCGTGTGTGTGTGTGTGCGCACGTATGTGCTGCTCAAAGGTGCGTATCGCGCGAGAATTTATATTTTCGAGAGCGTAAGCGCCCCGGCAAATTTTGTACGGCTCGATGGAGATCAATCAAGATCTAAGCGACCGAATGCGCAGTTGATTTTCATTTTTATTTTCTTTATTATACTTATTTATTTAGCTTTGTTTTTGGGCAGCTATACTAACGAGTAGTAGCTTTTTTAAATTCAGGTGGATTAAGATGGGACATTGTCATTAGAAATGAGGATATAGTTTTTAAGTTGCATAAAAATTTATTACGGGATACTAAGTTTGTTCATCGTAATTAATCTTTTTTTTTTAGCACAGGGAAAGTTTGTAGAAATATGTTGAATTTGAAAACAAATATTGTTTATACCGAGTGTACTTTGAAAATGGTGCTCAAGATTTTATGAAAAGCAAAAAGATATATCAATTGCGCAATTATTTTTCATAGCGAGTCGAACAGTTTATTAGTTTCTTTCAGCAGGGGGTTATGCTCACGTTTCTTAAGAATCCGTCTAAATACTCATTCATGTAGGAAGAAAAAAAAAGCCCCTAGCATTTCCAATATCAAGCGATCGCAAGGATATTAAATGTGCAGCGCCGTGCGTCTATATATATATACGCGGAGAACACGTTGATATTAAACCGAACAGCATCGTAGCAATTTTTTAGTAAATGAAAAAAAAGGCAGGCTTTACGGCATTCGCGTGCGCGTATTTATGCAGCCCCGTTCCTTTTATTTTATTGAGCTTGAAGCTTGTATGTACAGGCGTACGTACATAGGTGTATATATACAAATGTTTTTTCACTAAATTATGCTTTTTCATTCGGATGAAAGCCTGGAGAGCCTCGAAAGAGTCCCAAATAAAACTGTCACGCGAATTCAAGTCAGCCGCGCGAAATAGAAGGCTAATAATTATTGCACTTTGGGATAAATATTTGACTTGGCAAAAGTCTCTCGGGGCGGGAGAAACGTTTCGAAAACTTGAACTACGCGAGGCTCGACAGATTTTCAATCTTAAATAATATCGATCGCATTCGAGAGCGGGCCCGCGCGAAAGCAGCTTGCCGAGAGAGAGAGAGAGAGAGAGAGAGAGAGAGAGAGAGAGAGAGAGAGAGAGAGCTACCCACCAAGCTAACCGCGCCTGCGAATTTTTTATTCAACGCTCAAGTTACGCAAAAGAGCGTTACTTTGGCTTACTCGAATTCCGCCTACTTAACAATCCCGCCTGAAATACTGGCTTGCGTTCAAGCCGATTGAAAATTGCCATTTTCGCGTACGAAGAGACGCGTATGTGGAAAGGGAAAACTTTGCGAAAATTCCGAATCCCATAATAGCGCAACTCTCGCACGAAGAAGCCTTAGATGCACTCCGCGACGAGTTCATATCCCATCCTACAATTACGAGCTAATAAAACGAAGGAAGAAAGAAGAGAAAAAGGGCGGCAGTGCAAGTGTTGGCAGAAATTTTTTCCAGTCAGCCTGTATTAGCGTGTGTGCGTGAAAAGGAGCAAGAAAAAAAGGGGGTGGGCGAAGCGTGGAACAAGCCGATATTAAAAAGCGGAGGGCTGACCTCCCCTGGATGGACCAAGGTATTCGGAGAATCCGGCGCGACATCGGATAGAGCGATATTCCGGCGCAGATGCACGAGAGAGGCGTGCACATGTAATAAAAGCGCGCTCTCGAGCCTCCGCAGCTTCGTCATATAGCTTCGTATGAAAGAAACTCTTAATGCATAGGGAGAAACGTTCGACGAACGTTCTTTCTCCAATATATGTGTGCGCAGCTCGAACTTTTCCTTCGCCCGCGACAGATATATGTTATATTCTGTCTATTCTGCGCGAGGTAACGAGAATTTGCATTTTGATTGATGTGCATTATTAATAGCTCTGTTTAATTAACTTGATATCCGATGTCGATATATTATTGAATGATGATGCGCTTACACGTACATACAGATATAGAAATAAAAGCTAAACAGTTAATTGTAGCGCGAAATCGAGAAGCAAGGGTCAGGGAAAACTAATTTTCAATTCGACTCGACGCAGCTAACGAATGTAGGCGGGTATAGTACAGATGAAGCCTCGAGAGCTAACAAATTTGGCCAAGTTCGAAGTTAAAGCTCTCCGCGTGTAATTCGACATATTAATGCGAAACGATGTTAATACCATTGACTTTCTCTCCCCCCCCCCTCTCTCTCTCTCTCTCTGTCGTTATTAGCTCAGCGGCGCATCGAATTTCCACTCTGCACAGAGGAAAAGCCGTAGAGGGTAACCCGATGCAAGAACAGCGCCAATCAAAGTAACACACACCCCTACCCGCCTCCATCCACCCACTCGCACACACAGATGGATATTTCAAGCAGTAAGCGATCACGTTGGCGGAGAGCCGATGAAATGTAACTGGGACACAAATTTACAAATTCATCGGTGAATCGTCGGAAGAGAAGGGGTGAAAGGGAGGAGTTGGAGGAGGGACGGGGGCACATTTACCTTCTCGTCGAATAGTTACGATTCTCCGAACTGTTCGAATTCCAACTATATATCCTCTCGCGAGCTCTGGAAAACCTCAAAGACGTCTACGAGGTGAGGGTGGGTTGTCGAGGGGGGGGGTGGACTGCGATATAGAGAAGGAAAAAGAAACAGGGTGGAGAGGCGTTCAAAGCCTAAAGTAAAGGCTTAGAAGAGAGAGCTGCCGCTGCTGGAGGGAGGAGAGATCCGAGTTGGCGAACTTCGAGACTCGACAATCGCCTCTCGCGGAAAGATAGCAGCCCGAGAGCGAGCGAGCGAGCACTGCGGCTGGGTATAACTCCAAAACGGTCTTGACTGCGCCAGCGAGTGCTTTTACCACGAGCCCTCCCCTTTCTCCTCCGTCCTATACGGCCGGCTGGCTCTCTCTCTCTCGCGTACGCCTGTACAAATAACACAATTTGCGGGGCATGCATAATGCATGGGACGCGACGGCGGCTCTGGCATTGGGAACGGGAGGAGGGGGAGGGAGGACCGCGCGCGCGACTCCTTGTCTGTAATAGAATCTGCACCGGTCGGCCCGATTTCGCGACTCTCTCTCTCTCGCGACAAAGACCAGACATCCTCTCTCGATCCGACTGCCATGTTTAAGACGCCTTTTTTTGCTACCTCCCCCGCGCAGAGCGTCGCATTTGCCGGGGCGAACTTGTCGTCGTGTCGGAGGTATTTTATATATCCTGGCCTCGCCTTCTTATTTAAAGCTGCGCGCAGAGGATTAAGAGTGTCACGCCCGCTGGAGGAGATGACAAGCAGGGGGGTGGGGGCGGGGGGAGGGTCTTTCATGCGATCGGTATTTTGAAGGCGGATCTCTGTGTATATATACGAGGGGGCGAAGAAGGCCTCGGAGTCGAGGTATTACTTATTTACGCATCTGCATACAGACGAGCGGTGTAATTTTTCGGATTATGAATATAACGAACCCGTTCGTGACACGAGAGACGTCGTCTGTGCGCGTGTGTACGCATGTATATGTTGCTGCGCGTGTGTCTGCTTTGTCGCTGCGGCCGGGCGCATTAATATTGATGTCGCGATATTCCGGACACGCCCGGCTATTGTTGATAAAAATGCAAATATCGGGCCCGGTCTCCGCATCTGGCTGTGATATAGCGCTTATTAGAGATGTATCTCGTTGAATGACGATTAGTTAAGTACGCTGTTCTTTCGCGGGCTAGACCGCGTGTATTATATGGGTGATTGCAGAGAAAGGCGCAAGCGAGCAAATTAAATTGTTCGACGTGACCTCCAATTTTCGAGCGTCCTTTGTGTCAAGGGGGAAGGGGGGGGAGGTCCTCCCGCTGCTATAATATAATGAAATTAAATTGAAGCTCTAACGATTATAAATTACAGCACTAAACGCCCTGCTAACTGACTTTCATTGATCTTTCCCCCTCAACCCCCCTCTGCCAGCTCTTTACTCGGCTTCCTTTTCCATTCATTAATGATCCTCTTTCTCTCTTGAATTTTCTCATTTTCTCGATAACCCAAATTTCTCGCCCACATCAATCTCGCGCCAATATGCATTAAAGCCCCACGTCAAAGAATAGCACAGAGAGAAAGAGAGCGAGTGAGTGAGTGAGAGAAAGAGAGAGAGAGCAGCATCGTCTAGGAATTTCCGGCAATAAACAAGTTTTATTGAAATTCCAGTCCAAACCACACCTGGATCCAGGCTAGCCGTCGGTCAAAGACAGCCACCGGACGGCTAGCTGGCTCGCTCTGGCCGGCAGCTCTCTCGCGCCGGGTTAGAGGGAAAATGAAAAGAAGCGAACCGAAAAGAGGAGAAAAAAGTCGAAGGAAGCGAATGAGGAGCTGGAAAAAGACGAAGTATGAGGGGGGGGGGCGGAAGAACGGAGGAACTGGCGGCGAGTTAGGCCGAAGGGAAGGAGCGAAGGAACGCAGAGAGAAGGGTTGCGACGAGGATGCGGCCGAAAAGGAGGAGAGAGAGAGAGAGGACAGAGAAAAAGTAAGTGGGGAGAAACACGGACACAGGGACGACGGCGGAGGCTGTGGGCAAGAAATTGAAAGAGAGCGGGCACGGGGAGAGCCGCTAGAGTGGGCGCAGAGTACCGGTAGCAGAGCGGCGGCACACTCTGCCCGCTCTCTCCTCCAGGTTTTCGAAACTCCCTTGGCCAAGTTGAAGATGGGCCAAACTCATTCCCGGACTTGGCGAACCGCTGAACGACCGGAGCGTATCCGTCTACCCGGGCATCTCTAGCCTTGCCTCTCGGAACCCCCCCCCCCCTTTCTCCTCTACCGGCTTTTACACACAGCCCACTGGGGACTAGGACGACCAGGCCCACCTTCACCGCACGAGCTTGCATAGACACAGACACAGACAGAGAGAGGAGCGCGCCACGAAGGAGAGCAGAGAGCACTGTAGCGAGCAGCCGCGCCTCTTCTTAATACTCCCCAAGCGAGCGAGAGAGCTCAAGCGCCCAGGAGCGAGTGTGGGTGGGGAGGGAGGGGGCAAACTTGCGAATTTTCGACGTGATTTCAATCAGCGAACAACTTGCAAAGATAATTTGCGAGGACGTTAAGGGACGACGACGAGGAAGAGGACGAGCACGACAACCGACGCGAGCCCCTTCCCCCCCGCTAGACGCGATGATGGCGGATAACAGGCGGCAGAGGCAATAGCCCTTTTGCTCTGCTCGACAACCCACCGGCCTCACTGATCCTGTTCTATACTTTATATTACGTTACGCGCGTGTTAGATTCTTAACAATAGCTAATTACGGAGTAGTTTTTGTTAATTTTGTAACATTCGGTTTTTACACGGTCTCATTGAAACGCAGCATTTGCAAAGTACTTTTTACGTCTCGCTTAGAGAGGATAGTGGCTAAATGAAAGGCAACAGCAGTTGTAATAAATAAATTCAAATTGAAATTCTCTCGGCGGAGAATTTCCTTCGTACGCGAGGACTCGGCGGCCCGTATACCGCTGTATGCATAGCAGAAGAGAGAGAGAGAGAGAGAGACTGCACATCTGCGCATTAGTTGTCACTCCTTTCTCGTCCGCCTAGCAGGTGTGCGATGTGATTTCGGTCGTAGGAGGGGCTTTTCCAGCAAGACCATCTCTTGCCGGGCTCGGAGCTGGAAATTTCGCGTTATTAATTTCGCGAAATGATGTTAACGCGAGACCCTGCGCACCCTGGAATTTTGCAATTTGCGCAATGAGAGAATTTTGCATTGATATTGCGCGGCGTCGCGCAAAGTTAAGAACAAAGTTAAAGCATATCCGTAGCAATCGTGCGCGACGTATATCGCTATGCTCTCATCTGTAACAGGGTCGAGAAAGATAAAGGATGATCAGCAGTGAAAGCAGAGGCGTCAAGTGGCGGATAAAAGAGAGTGAGAAGTCGAGATATCGTCGAGATTGAGTTGATCGCCGAGTCGGCGAGTTTCTTGTGTAAAAGCCCGAGAACGATATCACCGGCCTCTCGGCGGCGGCGGCGGCGTTCCCTTGCCAGATTCGTCCGGCGCGAACTTTATAAAACTCTAATCCATTTGAGGCGTCGCCGCGAGAGAGACTCCGCGTTCCTCCGCGTTCCCATACACACTTAGTACCCCGGCGCCGCATAAGATATTCACGCGTGGAAGAAGGTCTAGCCGATGCTCGGGGTAGACGCCGGGGCCAACTCTAGCCGCAGCCTTTAATGAATATCCCAACGGACGGGGAGGCGGAAAAGGCGGCGGCGGGCGCAAGATTATAATGCGATGAGACTCGATCTGTCTGCCTGCTCTGCCGCGCCAGCCACCTCCCGGGCCGTCAGCTCTTATTTCGCGCGCGCGCTCTCTCTCGGCACCCCTTACCTACCTTCCCCCTGCAGCCGGAGCGCCGGCAAACTCCCGCGCCGCTACTTACTTAGCATAATGGAGATTAAAAAAAATGGTTACACGCCCGGGGCCACGCCGAGGGACACCTCGAGCCGCCGGGAAATCGCGGCGGCGGCGGCGTCCGCGTAATTTTATTAGCGCTCACCCCTTTCCTCCCCCCCCCCCCGGTACTCCGCGCGCAAAGTCTTTAACTTTTTTATCAGCCACTCCTGGCGCTTTGCAGGGGTGGAGGGCAAATCGATGCCCGAGACGCGCGGCTATGCTGATGCGTTTAGGCGAGCGCTAATATAGTTGCTGTTTAACGTTAAAACGGAGGTTTTTGATGGGAGACGTTTTTAATTATGGCATTATTGAAAAATCTATACGACTATTGTATTGTTATCTTGTATCGTATACAAGATTTTTCGGCTTGTTAAATAATCATGTACTTACTCAAACGGAAGAGTCTGGGAGTGGTCGAGTGTCGAGGTGTAGTGCACATTCGCGTCCTTTTCCACCTGATCTGCAGTTTACGTCTGAAACACAAAATGTCAACGTTATAGCAACTATTTCAATTAAGTTACTTTTTTCATATTTTTAAAAAAACTAAAACTTCGTGTACAATCATTCTCGCGGTTACAGATCTGTCCAGTTTAAAAATAAATGCGAAAACCAAATGAGTAAGAAATCACCTGGCGGATCGTTAATAAAACAATAGCCAGTATACGAAGGGAGCATATCGGCACGAGTTTATCATTAATCATAGGAATAAACACGCTGGAGGCCCATCTGGCCGTTCGTCCGGCAGCGGCGCTCGCGTTTTATCAACTAACACGTCGCAAGCACAAAGCCGAGAGAGAGAGAGAGAGAGAGCTTACGCGTGCTCAAATAAACACTGACTTTGACAGAGCTCCGGCAATGCTGGCCTGGCGAAATATAAACCGGCAACGAGGCGCGCGACATGCTAAATGAATTTTCCTGGAGCCGCAACAGTTATATGGATCCCCCGGGACGCCCTGGGCGCTGCAAGAGAGCCCATGAAGAATCGCGCGCAAAGAGAGAAATATCGGCGATGGCTCGTTTAGCCCCCGCGCCCAGGGGAGGAATTGCCGAGGGAGAAAAAAAAAGGAAAAACAAGCCAACGCTGCGTGCCGTGTCTCGCGGAGATAAGACGCGAAGGGTCCTAGAAAGCCGGACACGCTCCCTCTCTCTCTCTGCTGGAGAGCTCGTTGTCGCAGAGGAGGCGGTCAGATAAACTTCGACGGTTAGCTCGCATAACTCGAGATAACAACGGCTCCGCGCGACCGAGCAGAGATAACTTCCGGGCCAGCCGCGAGTGCTGTAGCGTGTAATTGACAGTACCGGCGTCCGTCCTGGCTTTGCTATTGCCGTTGAAAGTTCGACAATTAACCGTCCTGGCCCCTTTCCCCAAAGGGTTTTACGCTTGTCTAGACCGCCGCTGCTTTCTCGGCGAAAGCTCGATATCGCCCCCCCCCCCTCTGCTATACGTAACGGAAGATGAGAATTTGAGCTTTCTCTGCACGCGTATATACACAATATACTTGCTCAATGCGTTGCTTGGTACGTCACAACAAAAGACTGGGTTTTTTTCACGTTTTATATTTTTACCGAAGAAATTAGAATTTCATCGTAAAATCACGGGAAAACACACAGGTTTGGAATAATTTCTTTTTTCTGCGTTATCGAAGGTGATCGAAATGTTTTGAATATTTTATTATTCAGAGAAGTCGCTCGTACAAGCTGTTTGATGGATCATTATTAAATTTGTCACATTAAAATTAGATCGAGCGTAAAGCAAGGTGGAAAAAAAAAGCTTGCGGTTCGTTAAGGTAGCTTTTCGGAATTACAAGAAATTTCAAACTAATGAACGCATTACTTCGCGCGATTCCGTCTTTCTCGTAATTAAAGTTTTCAAACGATGTACACGGGGTAATATGAATTCCCGTTACTGAGCTATTCAATTTGAATCCCTAATTAACAGCGTTCATTACGTTTTCTAAGTATCCAATTACCGCAAATCGCTCGCGCAACTTGGTTATTAATAAAAAAAAAACAAGATAAATATAAATAGGGAAAAAAAAGCGGGGAAAAAAGGACGTCTACTAGCAACGTAACATGTGAGGAGGGAGGAGTGATGTAAGGTGTCGAGAACAAGAAGGAGAAAAAGAAAAGGAAAAGAGAAACAGAGCTCAGGGTGAAAGCAATAGAAGCGGCATCCAGCCGAAACACTTCCCGGAATTAATCCGCGTCCAAGAGAAAAGTAGGTAGAGGGGGAGAAGGCGCGGCAGTGGCAAAGACGCGAATGCGAATACCGTCTTGATTCAGCCCCGGGACATTCAACGCCGGGGCACTTCCGCTCGCATCCCCGAGCAGTCGAGGGAAGAAAAGAAGGAGAAAAGAAAGCGAGGAAAGGCGCGGGATAAAAAGACAAAGGTAACGCCGCGCGCCGCGTTATACGCCCAAGTATCGCTGAAGGGAGGGGGGGGGGAGGGGAATACCGGCCCTCGAGCTTACTGTTTGCGGGACTAGCTGACGCTCTTTCATTCCCCCTCTCGGCAGTGAATATAAGAGGGACTACTCTTGCAAAGAACTGGGCCAGCCTGAAACGAGAAGACGCCGCGGAGAAAGAGAGGGAGCTACGCGCGCCAGAGAGCAAACGAAAATTGCCAAAGACGAGGAAAATTTTGCCCCCTTTATTCAGCTTCCCCTTTCACGGCTTGTATCTCTCTGCGGGAACGTGAAAATAAAGATGCGCGCGAGAAAATGTAGGTTCTTCCAGGCAAGATACTCCTCTTCTCACTCTCTTTCTCTCGGGCAAAGTGCCCTCTCTACGCGCGCGACTCGTTAAACGGCTTATCGACGCGTCGCTTTTTAATTGCGCGCGCGCGCCTAATAAGTCGGCTCGAGCCATCGAGCTAATTATATTCCCTCGCGAGCCCACCTGCAGCCGTCCTTTCGCCTTTCCATGCTCTACGCGTCGGGCTAAAACTTAAAGATGATTTGCCCTCGCTCCATTCTCGCGGGCTCTCTCTCTCTCTCTCTCTTCTCTCTTATTTCCGACTGAATTTTTTAAAGTCGCATCGAACTTGTCGAACGACTTCCACCCGACCCGCCTCTTTTTCTTCTTTCTCCATTAACCTCTGTCTCAAAGACCCTTTCCCCCCTCCCGGCCTAAAGCGTCAAGACTCTGCATCTACTTTGGCTTCTTCTTTTTATTTTCTAAATGACTACGAAAAACGTCGCTCTTTTGCGCGTAAAAAGGGAATTCGTCATGCTGCCAAAGGAAATGTGCTTGGCCTTCTAAAGCGGAGTTTATTAAAATGTTTATGTGCGGATGGCTTCGAAAAGGGAGCCTTACGCGCGACGGGTATAAGAAAAAATTGGGTTCAATCTTGATGATTGACTGCGTATAGCATGTAACGCGCGCGTTCACGACTCGTCTGCTCTCGTATATACATATTCGCAACATTGGGAATGAGCGTAAAGGTTAAAAAAAAAGTAAAAAAGGGCGAGTAACAGGCCGGGATGAACGATCATTGGCCTTAATTCTTAATTAAAAAGCTCTTCGGCAGCCAGTAGCTCGCGCGCCTCCGCGTGTAAATCGACGAAGGAGCGGGATATAGGTTTGCAAAATTAACGCACGCGCCAGGCGCCAGGGCGATAGTTTAATAAACCAGAATAACCGCGGGCGCGCGAGCACTTTTACGATCCTCCGGGCAGTCCCCCCCCCCCGCCTATCGTTCGATAAAGTGAGAGAAGGAGCTGGGACGGGGGGGGGGAGTGCGAAAGAACGACGAAATAATGTGCCGAGCCAAAAATAGCATCGGCCGCAAACGCACGGCTCTCGCTGGATAATAAATTAAATAACGCGCTTTCGTTACGCCCGGCGAGCTCTCGACGTGTACGGCTCCATAACGCGAGAAAATACGGGCTTGGGGATTTTTCGCGAGACGCTCACGGTAAGGAGAGAGAGACTGGTAAGTACATAGACCGATCGACGTCGCCGCTTATAATTCACGCCGGGGCGCAGCAGCCGGAGGGCCGGGTAAGAGTCGATTTCGAAAAATCGCCGGCTCCCGCCCCGAGAAAAATAGCGAGGCAGTCGCGCGTCGACTTCCTTTACTACTTCTCGAGAAAGAGAGAAAAAGAGAGAGAGTCTGCTCTCGGTCTATTGGGAGCGGAAAAGGACGGGGGGAGGGGAGGAGGAAAGAAATGGAAAATTCGCCTGATCGCGTTTTATACACGTCACCTGCTACGCTCGCGCGCTGGAAAAAGAATAACAGAGGGCTTGTACAAAAGGAAGAAAATGGGAGGAGCGGGGGGAGAAAAAGTAGAAAGGAATCGTTGAATATTGCCGGAATATAAAGTAGACTGACGACGACGGGCGAAAGGTGAGTCGATTGCCGGCGAGAGCCAAGGGGGCTAAAAAAGACCAATGCCGGGGGCAAAGTCGAATTTTACATTCGAATATATGCTGACTGGGCTTTTAGAGCTTACCCGAAAGGCTTGCCACTTAATTAACGCTGGAATTAGTCGTATAATTTTTGCGGCAATTGCAGTTTGTTAAGGGGCGTCGGTTACAAACTAGCGCGCGGCTTTGCCGATGTAAAATTAAACGAAAATGTTTCACAGGACATGTGCAATATTCATCTTGCCGCGATGATTTTGTTGAAATTTACGTAGCACTATACTATCGCTTTTTCTCTTTGATAGCATTTTTTTCAAATCTTCCGCAACGCGCGGTAATCAAAGACCATTAAAAAAAAAAAAAATACCGAGTTGAAAAATTTAATCGACCGAGAACCGACACACGGAATAATAAATTGTCGCTTTATCCACGCTATGTATCCGGCGTATATGATACACAGGGAAAACGATATTTCTCGTTAGGTAATCATCGGCATTTATTAACAAAGCTTCAAAGAGTGTGCCGTGGCGCGCATACCGAGAGAGATATTTAGGCGGCCGTCAAAGAGCATAGCTAATAATTCAGCTGTGTATAATGATCCCAAGAGCGGCGAAAGAAGGCATATATTAATTGAAACGAGCCAAGACGCTCTCGCCGCCTTTACGGATATTTCCCAGGAAATTTCCCGAGGCGCTCGCGGCGTGTAGCGCGCGGAAAAGCTGCTGTATATACGAAGGGGCGCAAGCGCGCAGGAACGAGCGATGTGTAAGAAAAGTAGCCGGTGCTCAGCGCCAGCCAGATCCCCTCCCCTCTCTCGGGATCTTATAAATTTTGGAGCACACGTCCCAGCCCTTACGAGTCTCATTTTTTATTCCGCCATCCAGCCGTCCTCCTCTATTCTCTCTCGCGTCGGCAGACACAGCAGCTCCTCCTCCTCTTGCTCCTAGAGGCGCCATCGCTCTTCCTCCGTCGGTTCGCCACCTGTCCGAGGCTCCCTCCCCCAAAAAAAACCTAGCGTCCCTCGAAGGTCCGAGCAAACTAGACCGGCTGCTCGTTATCGTGATTTGGAGAAAGCTGGGCCCATACGGCACGCGTCTTCTCATCCTTTTGCCTTCCCCCCCACCCCATTTTTCCAACAAGCGTTTTCTCCTGGCGGTCGGATGGATGGGCCGCGCCGGCTAATTAAGCCCCGGGAATGCCGAAGGTTTTTCCTCTGCGAGCAAACGGCCGCCAGCTGAGCTCTATTCGTTCCGTTTAAACGCGCGCGTACGCTCGATCGGGCTTTGCTGGAATTTTAATAATACGCGTTCTCGCTTTAAGGCTCTCGCCACGATAGATTCTATCCCGCTTGCCAGACTGCCTCTCCTGAAGAAAAGCTTTATATTAATCCTTTTTGCCGTTTATTTATGGGCTTACACGGCTGAGGTGAAACGCGCGAGAGACGTTTATTTATGTTTTATAAATTGCTCTTTCATTTCACGAGGCTATTGTTTAGTTTGTCGCTGAAGATTTTTCATCGTTGCTTTCCCATCGAAGCTTTTTACGAGCTTTGTGTCTGACTTTTTTTTTGTTCGAGTAAAATAATTTTCCAAAAATTATTCTATTTTTGAATTTTTATATGAAACAGAAATAGAAGATTTATTCTGCACATGGAAAATAATTTATTTACTGGGATAACTATATAATTTTTATTATTATAATATCTAACGAATTATAAATGTCGTTTTTTTTTATTTTTGCCACTTATAAATTAAAACGAAATAAATAAAAACGAAGATATAATCTTTGCGCGCCCCTATCCATCAGCGAGTCGGCTATTTTCACAACAAATCATTCATTAATAAACGGCGCGCTCCGCTAATTGAGATAATAATAATCGAAATATCAATCATTCGAGAGAAGCCCGAAAATTCATCATTCCTAATGTAATTCATATCTTTTTCTCGTTCGTTCGCCAAAGTCTGGCGCTCAAGGGCTGTCGAAGGAGAAAAAAAGACGAATCTTTGCCTATAGCAGCCGAGAGGAAAAATTTAAGAAGCGTCCAGTAACGCGCAATTTATTATGTACATCGAATACACAAAAAAAAGAGAGAGAGAGAGCCTTCCATACCTCTCAACAGAAGCTAAGCGAGTTTTTGGAGGGGGTGGCTGTAGCAGCTTCTCTCGACATAAATCAACCCTTTGCGCAAAAGAGAAAAGGTCGGGGAAAAATATAAGCGAGGGACCGAGGGAGAGAGAGGAAAAATCGTCATAATTCTTCCACTTACGCACATCCATTGGGCAGTCGAGTCGAGAGGGCGAGGAGAAAGAGACGAGGCAAGAATCGCGGGTGGCCACGTCATCCGTCACGCCAACGGTCCTGCACGTCACGCAAAAACGCCGCTCATTCCCGGGCGTCCAAGTCGAGAGAGAGAGAGAGCTGCCTCTCCTCCCGGAGACTATAGTAAAAGAGCAAGAGCAGCAGCAGCGTGAAAAGCCGGACGATCCACGCGAGAGACGCTTGCCGTCCATTACTCAAGCGCCAGGCGCATCCGATCCCCGCGCTCCGTTTGTCATCGAGAGGCCCTCCTAATTCCGTCTTATCTACCACCACCCCCCCCCCCCCTCTCCTCCACTTACTTACTCCTGCTTACCCCCCCCCCCTCCTCGTAACCTCGAACCTGTCCTCGTTTTTCCCTCGCCCTCGAGGTTGAAGGGAGGAAAGCGATACGCCCTCGCTGACGGAATTGGGCCAATCCCGCTCACGGGCTTATCCCGTCCTGAAATTATTATGCATTGGAGTCTCGCTCTTTCTCTCTCTCTCTCGCTGCCTCGGGCAATGGCAGCAGCAACCGCCGCCCTACTAAGAGGAGGGAAATTAAATTATTGCCCTGAATCAACGAATCGATGAGTGGCTTATTTAGTACGTCTTTCGTTTTTCTCTCCCTCGCCTCCCGAGAGCTGTATTGGTCACGTCTTCTGCAATAGGGATTTTGCTTTTATTAAAATTTAGGAGGGTATTGTTTTTCTTTTTATTCTGGAAATCGCGATTAATCGAAACCTGCAGATGTGTGTCTTTTATTCGATTAGAAATAAAAATAAAATAAAGGTAGAAAAAGTTTATATTTGTTTTTTTTTTTCGAGGATAAAAAGTTACTTCTGCTGATTTGAAATTTTAATTTGATTTCATATTATTTATTTACTAAACGTAGAAAATATATCCACAGAAAAAGTTTTTATCCAATTTTATAAAAGTATAATGTTCATTACTCCTGTAGAAGGGAAATGTATTTGCAAAATAATCAGTTTTTATTTGATCCAATAATAAGTTTCTATGTATAAAAGCTTATTTTACTTTATTTTCAAGGAAGCGTTATTATAAACAGTGTGTATATTAAAAATTTACTCCAAACTAAACGTTTATTATGTCTACAAATAATTTTCAACTATAACGAAGTCTCTTTACCTCCGGAAACTTTCTAGCTTCTACTTTTCTACATTAACTAATTAAACTCTTGTTGACAAAAACAAAAGTTTATGATTTCAAACTTGAAAAATATCCAGGGTTATATTAACAATATAATTCTAAAGAATTTTTATTTCGAAAGCAATAAAAACTCGCAACTTGAATTGAAAGTAATAACAACATTCAAGTTATTGAATGATAAAGTTTCCGCGCAATCATAATTCAGATCGCAGTTAGGAATGTTCTGCCTGCAGGTGAAACTGAGTGAGGCTCTTCACCGGAATATTAATCCACGAAATGTCGGAAAATTAGGTTATTATTTCATTCGTAACATTGCGTATGCCGAGAGGCGTAAAATGTTACAAAATAGTTTCCAGCAATCTCGTAAATCCGTCCTCAACAATTTCGCTCTCATCTCTCCCTCGAAGCCCCATGAATATACTTGAGCTCTCTCGTCTCGTTAGAAATAAACAAAACAACGTCACGAAAAGTAAAAAATTTTCAATTTCAACTTTATCATTATTGCAAGCGAAAAATGAGGAAAAATTTTTAAAAAGTAAAAAAAAAAATTGCCTCCGTATTATAACGCACTAGTACGAATTTCTTCGTATTCATTTCCGACTAGGGAGCAACTCGTGACTTATGTTGTTTACGTCGGGCCTGAATAATTTATATCTAATTTCGATTAAGCACCCGAGAAGCATTAACGAACGCACGGCCGAGTAATTTGCAACGCAAACCCATAGAAATAGAGAGAGAGAGACGAAGAGGGAGATAGATAGAGGAGGAGTAGGAGGTGCATACTGATTGATCGGTAAATTTTAAACGCTCGGCCGACGCAACAAATGCGCCGCGGTAATTGCAGAGGGAGAGAGGATCCGCGGAGCCCTCGACTAGTGTGGTCCCCCGGACCTTTAATCTCTTTCTCCGACTCTCCTCCTCTCCGTCCTGGCGTAGCCGGGCACATTTATCCGTTCGTTACTCCCCGAGTCTCTGGAAACGCGCCACTGTTGGCACGGTATGTGTGTGTTGGCCCTCGAGGATCCCGCGGTTTGAGGAAATCCGCCAGTAAAACGTACTAAAATACAGCCCCACTTCGTCTGGCTGTTCTCCCTCTCGGTCGTCGTCGTGCGCAGAGGAAAAGGAGGAAGGAGCGTAAAGAGGGAGCTCTAGCCCCGGGGCGGCCGTCTCCGCGCGCCGGGGGATAACGACGCCTGTAGGAGAGCGGCTGCTCTCCTGATCGATGCCCCCCCCCCTTTCTGCCAGGGGGGTCTCGATGGATTCCCCGCGCGACATACGCCAATCTGCTTAAGCGTGGCATATGGGAAAATTCGCCCGAGCGAAATCATAATGATTGCTTGCCTCTCCGCCATTGCCTTAACCCGCCCTCCCCCCCCTTTGCGTACACTTTGCTCTCCCATCGTCGCGCTCGAATTTTTTTCCTCTCTCTTTACTTTTCCCGAGCGCTTCTGTTGATCTTTTTCTTCCTCGTCTTATTGCGAATCTCGATCGCGTGCGGGAGAAGAGCGATTTGATGCATCGCGCTCTTGGCACTGGGAACACGGCGGCGCAAGAATTTCCGCGGACTCTAACGGCCGGAGAGAGATATTTCACGGGGAATGACCCGGGATTTCTCCCTGATTGCGAGAGCGAACATTTCTTTATATTTCTCTTTTCTTCCCCCTTGCCTTTTTATCTTCTTTTTCTCTTTTCGAGAGTTCTTATCTGTTTCTCTCTTGCTTTACCCTCTCTCTCTCTCCCTCTGTTCCCAGAGAGGCAGATGGGGGAGCACTTGAGGTATAGGTAGGATGCTGATGCGAATGATAAGCTGGGGTAATGAAGACGGCTTGTTTATCCGCGCTGTGCGCCGCGTGTTCGCGGCTCCGTTGATTTATTTAAGGAATACGCCTGAATAATGGAATAGCTTCCTTCTCTTTGGCCTTTTGCTTTTCAGAGCCGCGAGACCGCAACGAGATTGACCGAGGCTGCGTTAAAAGGAATTTTTTTTTCGCGCGGTCGACCGGTGTCTCTGGTTAAAAAGCAACTGACGCCAGTGGCTTTGAACTTTATTAATTTTCGAGTGAAAATTCCAACTTCTCGAACATTGTTTACGCGGATATAACAAAGATCGAAATCGAAATAACAAACGGCTTGGTAGGAAAAGAAAAATTGAACGAGTCTGCAAAGGCGATTTGCGCGCGCGTCTCGTCCTTTTAGCCTTAATCCACTCGTGTCCACTGGCCGAATTCATCAAACGATAAACACCTTGCGAATTCAATTTTATGCTTAGAGAACTCGTAGTAGAGAGAGTGTCTCTGGCCTTGTTGTCGAAAGAGAGCGTATACGCCAGTGAGAGGGAGAGAGAAAGTAACGAGATGCTCGTCGGACTAGTAAATTGATTTTAAATTGACTCTTTGACTGTTTACTTATCTCATCAATTAATGCGGAGGCAGCCCAAAGTCCTGGTTCTCATCAAGAAAACGAGGTATTTTTGGCTCTCCCCAGCTCTTTCTCTCTCTCTCTCTCTCTCTCTCTCTCTCTCTCTCTCTCTCTCTCTCTCTCTCTCTCCTGCGCTCGATAATTAATTCGCGACACCGATCTTTTACAAAGCCTTTCACTGCAGCACGCGGCAAAAGGGAAATAGAGTTTTAAGCGACTTTTACCCCCCCCCCCTCCACACCCCTTTTATCGGCACCCACTCCTTTATTCTCCTCCGTCAAGCCCAAGAATTTCAAGAGTTGTTCCACCTGCTATGTCGGATGCCACTTTCTCTTTAGAGGGGGGACTCTTACTTATTAAGCGGACCATCTTGGCAAAATAACGGAGGATCGAAACAAAAATTTGACGTTCAACTGATCGATCCATTACGCTTCATAAATACTCCAGTCTCCACCTATCATCTTTCGACGATAGTGCACTATCTCTCTCTCTCTCTCGTTCTTACTCTGCTCTTGACTCCATATGCATTAAAATTTTGGTAGACGGGGGTATAGTGTCCCAGAGCCGTAACTTTCGGCGCGTAAGCTTCTTAGGGGCCCTAAGAACCTTAGCTCGGTAGATCAGCATTAAACGCAAATTTCCTGCGCTCCTGAATTATCGATTAAAAATTGCCAGCTGCAAACGATCCAAATCTCGATTCGAAGCATTCGTACAGGCTTTTCTTCGTGCAAGAAAGTAAGAAAATAGAGTTACCGGCGCGTATACAACAATGGTTCCCCAAGGTAGCGCAACGGGCCGAAGCTTTTTCCTCTGCGCGATATGTTGGCCTTCGAAAAAGCGGAAAAATAAAGGAAAAGCCACAGGGCTTTATTTACCGCGCGAGCTTGTCGTCCTTTTTTCATCCTCCTCAACACATCGAAGAAGCTCGCAAGGCGATCATAAGTCAAAAAAAAGGTGAGAGCGAGCAACGAAGCGCGCGGCACACACACACGGAGCTAGTCAGCCATTGCCGAGCTGGCATTTGTTTTTCCAGGGGTACGTCGACTCCCACGCACGAGCTCTCGAGGGAGGAAGACTACTGTAGACTGAGGGAGCGGGGATGTGTGTGGGAGAGAAGCTCGGAAAAACTCTCTCTCTCTCTCTCGCTCTCCGTCTGTTTTTTACGCTAATTTGAGCGCAAAGCGAGCGCGCGGCTCGAAAAAAGAATGGCCCGACGCGGAAACAAGAGTAAAATAGAACGGTCGGGTTGAGCGAGGAAGCTCGCGCCGGCTGGGAGGGGGGAAGAAGGGCAAAAAGCTAGGCGCTCTTTCTCTGGGGCGCGTGCGGCCGAGGGCTGACGGATTCGGTAAAAGAACGACGGCGCAAGCGGCCAGACGCCGGAGGGACGAACTGTATAGCGAGTGAGAGCGGAAATAAATAGAGAGCGAGATGGGGGGGGGGGCGACTGGGGCCGAAGTTCATGAGCGCAAAAACGTCGAGGGGGTGGCCAAAAGGAAGACGGAGGGTGCAGCGGTCCTTCTATTTCGCGAGAGGCCAGACGCGCGCTAACGTGGCTCGACAATAGGCGCAGGGGCTCTCTCTCTCTCGCTATAGCCCCCGAAAGTATTACGGGGCTGTCTGTGTGTGTGTGTTGGCGCACCGGCTGCAGCGCCGGAAGCCGGGCCCCGGCGAAATTGCGCGCGCGCGGGCGAGAACCGCACACACGCGAAAATTGCGGCTCTCCTCGGATATACGCGCGCGTTACGTGTCTGTATATGTATATATAAGTTGATGGAAGCCAGAGCTGCGGAACGAGTAGCTTGCCGCGGCGCCCGGGTAGAGGCATACGGGGGATTTTTTCTTTCGTAAATAGGAAGCGTAATGGAAGCGCCCGCGCGATGGAAATTCGCTAGCTCGTGCGTATCACGTGCGCTGTGTGTGTGTATGTGCTGCAGGCATTCGAACGTGTTTCCGCTCCAAGCCCCTTCGGTCCTCCTCGGCTCTCAGCCGAGGCTGGCGTTTCACCTCTTCCACCGAGCTCGTTTTCTCTTGGATGAATTTTAGATGGAATATGTGCGTGGCCGGCTATTGCTGCCGGGGATCGCGCGGGACTGATGCATTTTTAAAGGAGCCCAGAGAGAAAGAACGCCAGGGGCTTCCCCTTCCGGCATCTTTGTTCTTGCGCCTGGTTTATCGAGTAGCCGCTTCTAGACTTTTGTCAAGCCAAAGCGTTTCGCCTGCTTCCGCTGTCGTCACTTTGGAATGTCTTGGCGATGTAAGAGCGGATAATTTTCATGTCGTTGCGCTGATCTCCCAATTACGGGGCTAGCATTTAGCGCCGTTACGTTTAATCGACTAACAGTTTTTCATTAGAGCCCCTTCCATATCTCGTCAAACAATTCATTAGAATTGCTAAACAGGCTTAACAACCATAATCCGTCAGCGGCTGGCGAGCAGGCGCGGATAGAAATTCGCAAACGATCAGACGCCGTGTGTGCTCTATAATGAAATGAGCAAAGCCGCGCGGCCAGGATGGTGTTTTTTGTTTGATTATCGGTCAAGTTAGAGGCGCAAAAAAGGCGCGCGCGGCCTTATTAATCTAATTTGAAGCGGAACGAAGGGGAGCACGGGCAAAGGGGTGTATGTGTGCTCAAATTTAATCGAAGTTTCATCGAGCTAATTAGCGCTTCGGAATAGCGCTTTATAACTTTATCGGCCATTTATTTAGGCGCATTTCCTTTCCCGCGGAATCAGCAAAAACTTTCGACGAGAGAGAGAGAGAGAGAGCCACGCGCTCTCGCGCGCACCGCCCGGTCAAAGTTTCCCCGCAAAGCGCATAATTTAGGCTCCCCCCAGCCCCCGGTACGCTCGGTTCGTCTAGCCACTCCCTCTTGCCCCCTTGAAATTATACTCATATGTGCAGAGGGGTGCACGCGCACACGCACACACACACCATGCGGCAATTACACTAACGAGCAAATCCGCACGTCCGTAGAGGCGCTTCTTTTGTCGAAAAAGCAAAACTATGCGCCAACTTCTAATCGCGCGTCGCGCGGCAAACTTTTCCGCGAGCGCACACGTGCGCCGCGCACTCGGCGGTGCGGTTAACAGAACGAGCCTGGTTATACGCCCGGCTAAAGAGCGAAACACTGGAATACAGAATGCTGGAGAGAGAGAGAGAGGAGCGCGCACACGAGGCAGCTTTTGTAGCCGAACTAAGCTTTCGTTGCGGGCGCTTGAATTTCCTCGATGAATATTAGCCCTGGGCTCTCCTTCGCGACAACGGATGTCTTTTTTGTTTGCTCGCCGCACACACCTATAGCCGCTTGATAATTAAAACGCCGTTTGTGTTTGCTCTTTCTTTTTTGCTCGAGCAACAATCCAGGGCGTTGCTAAATCAAAATCCCGACCGAATCACCCGGAGAATTAAGGGACTCGGACAATGCTGCGGAGCATTTAAAAGTTCAGCGTTTGTTTCGGAAGGCACACACACGCGCGCGCGCGCGCGCCAGATTTGAAAAAGAAGGAAGCAGGGGAGTAAAGTGTTAGTGGGAGGAACGATAAACAGAGAGGCTCGAGGAGGACACAATGCGCGAGGCAAATACAATCGCGGCATTACGAGTAGGAGCATAATACCGCCAGCCCGAGAGCGTATTCCAAACATCAAACGCAACAAAGACTTATGTATATGCGAGGGGCTAATAAAGCGCGAGGAGAGGGCCAAGCATCGCTGCTACAGTAGGCGAGAGGCTCTGCCCGGATCTCTCGCGAAATATCCCGGAGGCTTGCTCGTTCTCCCCCCCCCTCCCCCGCGGCCTTTGCCAGCTAAAAAGGACTCGCTTTGAATTAACGTCTCCGCGGCGCTACACTCGCTCCTGATACTCCTGGAAATTCTTCGTGCGCGAGGAACTTTTGCGGAGCTACGGGAACACGAGAGATATTCACGCGCAATGGGGAAGGATTCGCCGGGGCTTTTCAGGCCGCTGACGTGGAGAGCCAACCTCGGGAAATGATCTCGGCATTGCCCTCCGAAATTTTATCATATCGATGGCATTTGCTGGGCCATTGTCGTTTACACTATGCCACCGAAACTTTGCCCCCTTCTGCTTTATCTTTTCGTGTTATAACTCAATTGAAGAAGTGTCTATTAGAACGAACAAAAGGAAGATTCCGAACGAGCCAGCACATAACCCGGGTGTCCGAAATTTATTCGTCTAGATCGTTAAATAAGCCGACGATGGAATAAAGCCCCCCCCCCCCTCCCATCTAAACGCAGCAGTAAATCGAGCGCGTATCCCAGAGCGCGCAAGCAATACGGCTCGTTTCAACCAATATTCCCTTATCAAACCATAAACTCCGTGAGCAACGGGCAAAGGGAGAGAGAACAAAGGCTCAAAGAGTCGCTTCGGACATGGATAGTGAGAGGGGGCGATAGAAAAAAAAGCAGCGCATCTCGGTGGCCGCCTCATAAATTCCACGGGCAAACAATAATCCTACGAACGGAATTATCTGCTCGTAAAAGCGCATAACGATAATCCTGGCGGGAAAAAGGAGGGGGGGATGAGTGGAATTAGAGGAGGGAGAGTTGCCGATGATCGGGAGGATGCTGGTATAGAACTGGCCAATTCGGCGGGCCGCGTTATACCGCGATAAAAGATCACCGGGAGATAATTAGCTCGGTCAAAGGGCCGAGAGAGAGAGAGCTGTGTGCGGGGGGGTTAGACTCGACCGTCTTTGTGTCGCTAGTCTTTGCGAGTGTGTACGCGCGCGTGCCGCCGACAAGCCCCCGGGCTCTCCCTGTACAAACGCCTCCCGAGGGAGCCTAGTCTGCGAGGGAGAAAGAGAGCCTCTGCCGGCGTGCTGGCCCCCTTTTGGATTTCAGATAGCCCGGATAAGTTTCGCGCAGCCAGCCGCTGCGGGTCGAGGCAAAGAGCGAGGGGGAGAGAGGGAGGAAGTGGCGTTGGCTTGGGATAGGGAGAAGAGTTTAAATGAGGCCCGTGCAGGTGCTAAGCGCGATTACGAGCTCCGCTGCGTCTTCGAATGTTGCTTTTGGGACATCCCCCCCCCCATTCGCGTTACACGCGATATGTATTTATGTTAGGTTTTCGGGCGCGCCCGGGATAGTTGCTAAATAGTCGAAGGGAAAGCGGTATATTATAACCGCGCTAATAGGCTTCTCTTGTTTCCATATTTGCACAAGGAAGAATTTCTTGACGATTTTTCCTTGCTTCCTTTGCTCTACTGTTTGTTGATCGTGATGTATTTTGTGTATACGTTTGCCAATGCGCGTTTATCAAAATACCCGAGATAAATATAAAATATGTGCGTGTGAGTGCATGTGCGCGCTGTCGGGTTGCTACAATAATCATAATTCGAGAGGCATAAATGAATATTATCGATAAAACGCGCTTGTCGTTATATTTATACACGCCTTGTTGTTCGACGGCGATTTTTCAGGATACTGATAATTTGTCGAGGCATAATTTACAGATTCCACGCGTTATTCTTCAACCGATAATATTAAAAATAAATAAATCGAGCGCTGCCTTAAGGCAAAAGGTCTTAATCAGGCTCGTTCGGAGCCTTAGCAAACAAGCGACAGTTAATGAATAACGATCGACTGTCTGAAACGCATTAATCCCGTAGGAGAGCGACGGAGGAGGCCGAGCGGATTACTATGGGATCGCGCGGTAAGCAAGCGCCCTCGGAAATTTAGGATCGTATCAGGCTGGCCGCAGCTAATGCTCCTACCGATATATCGGCCCTCGGGCCTGTCTCGGCCCCTTATTTGGACCTTCCGGAAAAGTACCGTACTGGCGCATAGAGAGGAAGAGGGGCCATTCTGACACGTCCCGGCCTGCTGCAGAGTCATGAATTTTTATTTCTCTTATCTTTCGGATAGGTCGGCTTTCGACTTGGGGCGTTAATGATATTTTAATTGCTCGTTGGATCGAAAAAACGACACTCATGGATGTAATCCCGTTATCTCTTCCGACGACGCTGACGATCTCTCCGTCTCTCTCTCTCTCTCTCTCTCTCTCTCTCTCTTCGGTTTCGAATAAATCGTTACCGCGAGGCCTTAATAAAATGTCAAGCTTGTTTGAGGTACGAAGAGAGAAAGCTAAAGGGGGGACCATTAATCAAACAGGTTTTTCTTCCATACGTTATATATTTCTCGTTGCCCAACCGAACGCACAGCGTCGTCGAGTGTATGGAAAAAAAAGAAAAGTAGACGCCTATCGCTCCGCGGCTGTTGATCTAGACAAACAGTGATAATGAAACAAAAGCAATAATCCGTACGGCTCTCGGCCAATCTAACTAAGAGCAGTAACATCGAGCAGACCCCCCAAGCTGGAAAATCCTTCGTATAGGAACTTTACCTCCCACGACGAGCTTGTAATTTTCACGCCTGCAAAAGTCAACATCATATATCCAAAATCGATAGCAGAGAAAAAGCCGAAAAAGAATAAGCAGCACATGTGACAAAAAAAAAAGGGAAAAGAAAAAAAAAGGAGTAGAAATAAAACAAAAGGAAAAAGAGGGATGGCGGTGGCGAAGAAAAAGGAGAAAGAAAAGGACTCGCAAAGAGCGAGTCAGCTGGCGTGCTCTATCTCCTAAGGCATCCCTCGAGCCCAGAGCGAGAGCTCACCTTCAGACGCTATCACGCGCGTCTCGCGAGAGCAGCGTCTCCCTGCGCTCTGGGACCGTCGACTGGCGATGTGTAGGGCGGAGGAGGCGGGGGGTGGTGTAGCTCGGTTGCCACGCGACTGGGAAAACGAGAGCCGCCGCCGGCGGTGTATGGGAGGAAGAGCCGAGGGCGCGCCTCTCGTAAAGTGCGCCGCTCAATTTCGCGTTTTATGCGCGACTCGCGCGAGAGGCGCTATGCTGCGAGAGAGAGAGAGAGAGAGAGAGAGAGAGAGAGAGAGAGAGAGAGAGAGAGTGCGTACAGTGGCCTATCCGCTAGCTTTTCACCGGGAGCCCACGATTTTTCGAATCTTATCTCACTCCGGGACTTCTCTCTCTCCTCCGTGTGTGAGCGAACGGATGCCTTTCTACCTTAATGCCACTTCTCGACGCCGAGAGGATGCGTAAATTCGAGGCTTAGTTGCTCCCGGCACTATACTTACTACCATCCTATGGCTCCTCTCTCTCTCTCTCTCTCTCTCTCTCCTTTTATGTCCGTTTCTTTTCTTAGCTTTTTTTTTTTTTTTTCGGTTCTTTTTTCGAAAGAGTCAATGGAAGATTTGCGAGAGCTGGACCCTGGAGCTTGAATAGACACGCAGCCTCTGTTGCTCGAAGCAATAATTTTCAGGGGGGGGGCGGGGTTTATGCTCTGAATAAATAAGACACGAGCGCGCACGACGCTTTATTCCTGTATTATACTGCATAGTTTAGCATTTCTCTCTTTAGCCGCACACACACGCGCACGGCAGTCTCCGCTTAAACACGTCAAAGACGTTGGATCTGAATAATCTTAGAACTGCGTTTTAATTGAGGAACGTTGGAGAATGGCGAATTACAAAAAGCTCGAAATTATAAAAAATTCCGTTACCGCGAGAACCACCGAGGATAAAAATTCATGAGTTCTCTGGCGGAAAATCTCGGTCTATAACTCAAAAGTTACTCGAAAAAGCTCGGACTCGTTGGGTGAATCTGGATAAAAGTAAAAATATATCGACATCTGGTCTATATAAATAAGTAAGCAGATTCCGATTCTGGTATAGTAACATATTTTTCCCGATACCGACAGTCTCCGCTGCTTTATGCAATCTATTTTGACGTGCACTTCGCGAGCATATACGGTAAGATTTTAACTTTTTAAAAAGATTCCCTCCACGTTTTTGTTAAAAATAAAAAAAAACACTGATTCACTTTCGAGTCTGTTCTCTATTTTCGTAACAGTCGATCCGCACGCAAAACAAATAAGGACTACATCCGTTAATTTTGTACAACCGTCATCCGAAATTCTATAACAACTTAAAAAGAACCTCTAAAAAAAAAAGAACAATCCAGGCTCACGTAATATTCAGCATTCGGCCAGAGGGCGCGGAGAAGGGGGAGGTCAGTATCTCGAAAAAGTCCAAAAGTTTAATTAGTATGCCAGAGGCAACGAAGAGGAGAGAAAGAGAGGGGGAGGGGAGGAGGCGAAGCGCGTGCGTTGGCTCGCCGGAAGCCGAGGCAGAGCCGCTGTAGGCAGGGCTTGAATTCCAGTCGCGGCGCACAAGCGTCCGTATAATCAGAAGCAGATCGATGACAAACGCCCGACGCGCTTTCGCGCCCTCCGGAGTTCGAATTACCATCCTCCTCCGTCCCCTCGCGCCGCTTTTCCCAAGCATAGTCTGCCGGCCGGCAAATGAACGCTCATAGTCCCAACGTGGGCACGATGCTGCACAAGCGGCGCAAGTATACCAAGCCCGCGGCGACGATTCCGTTTAGCTTTACGAAAATTGCTGCACTCTTTCGGGGGACTCTCTGCGGTATGGCTTTATCAAGGACGCCCCCCGTCTATAGCTAATGCCGGCAGGCGACTTTGAGGGAGAGAGGGGTCCGGGAGAAGGAGCGCCGCTTTAATTGGAAAGAACGACGAGCTAACCCGCGGAAACGACGTTTCCTATACCGACCTTGAAGATAGAGTTGGATTGCCGGTTGCCGGACCGCCCCAGGGCTTAACTGGTCGAGACAAGCTTTGTTGTTCGGAGATACCGAGAGAGACCGGCTAAATACAGAGAAGGAGGGGGGGGGGACCAGTGATTGGGGGACTTAACTTTGACATCAACAATCCTCCTTCTTGTTATAAGCGAAATAACGCGATCGCGTGTTTGCTCCGTTTCGGCAAAAGCCCCTCTGGCTGTTTAAATAATAAGAGCTTGCGAAAGAAAAACATATCGAAAATTCGCCAATTTACGCGAGTAGCTGTAAAAAGACAGGCTAAACGGGAAAAACTCGGGAAAATCGTGGGTTGAGGCGAGTGAGGCCGGAGGGGGAGGTATAGGGTTGAAAAAAGCCGGATCTAAAAGTGAAAAATATACGCGGCGGAGGGTAAAAAAAAGTTTAGCCGGGCGAAAGCCCACTCGATCTCTTAATAAACCCGCGAAACGAAGTGGGCTAGCGGCCCTCTCTTCGGGGGCATACGGCGAGGGAAAAAGGGAAACTACGAAATCGCCGAAATCCGTGCATAAATTAGAAAGAGGGGCCCTCTTGGAAGACCGGCCGTAAAGCGATCCGAGAGGAAGGAAAAAAAAAGAGAAAAAGAGGAGTATATATCCGAGAGAAAGCAGCTCTCTCTCTCTCGCAGAGACTAGACGGAGCAGGGAGCGGGGAGCGGCGCTACGTGAGATCCGGATTAGCGAGGGGGTGCGATAACGCCGTGGAAGCGGGCGATAAGCGGCACGCGTTAGCCGTCCCCGGGGCCGCAAACAGGTTGCGCCCCACCGCCAACAACGCGCGACACGCGTGTGTCGCCCTCTCTCTCTCTCTCGCTCTTGGCTATCCGCAAAAGAAAGAGCTGCAATTTGCGGGCCATTAGAGCAAGCTTCGCCTCCCGCGGGCAGAGGAAAAAGAGAACTGCCGGCGCAGAAAGGGGAGGACTAGGGGGGAGTCGCGCGACTATTTACATAAAAATCGAGCCGGAGCGTTACGTTACGCGGGCGCGCGCGAGCGCCGGCCACGAATTGGCCGGGATAATTAAAAGCCGCTAATATCGCTGAGCTCGAGAACATGAATATTCATTGCTAATTTGGCGCACAGGCAAGATTCGCTACGGGACGCCTCCTCCCCCCGCCCCCCCCCCTCTGCTTGGCTATGAGGCTCGTATAGCCTCCCTTTCTCCCCCTCCTTGCCCGCCGCGGGCCCCTTGGAGCGTTCGGTCATTGAATGCGATGTCATTATTTTATTAAAATGAGATCTCTGTTTAATGCAAGACGTTCCGGGCAAAACGGTCTTATTACCTTTTCTTCTTTCCAGTCGCCGCCGCCGCCGCGACTTTGCACTTGCACCGGTAAAAAGGGGCCGTGCTAGAGTTGAACGATGAAAAGCAGCGCGCCGAGGCAGCTTTTATTGGCCGTTTTAATTTTCCCGATAAACTTTTAAAGCGGCCCCCGCTTGTTGTTTTCATTAAGAGACCCGGGGAATTAGCGAGGACTTTTACGAGGGTTAAAGCGTTCAATTGGAGGCCCCTCCCCCCCATTCGGCGTATCGATGAAAGTATAAGCGAAGAATCCAAAACTCCGTCGTGTATACTCGCTGGAGGATTATTATAACGCAATTTATATCGGGCGCGTGTAATTGCGAGTACCAGACAGTGAGAGAGGACGGGGGAGACTCCAGGTGGTAGTTGGCGCAGTCGGGATTACGTATATACGTTATAATCCCGGGACGTCACGTAGGCCCGGCGTCGGAATATTAATTCGAAATAAAATTGTCGAAATTAGAATGTAAAGGGGGGGAATATTACATTGATTATCGTCGCTCAATAAATAATTAGCCTCTATTTACATACGAAGCGCCCGGCTAATTAATGGGCTTCATTACAATTTTATGCGCGACGAGGACGTCCCTTTTGCCCGGCCAACCCAGGACTGCTCCAATTGAATTTCAACTCTCAAACGCTGTCCACATTTCACGCGGATTACGACGGGCACTTTTTTTTCAACGGTACACCAACCCCTTCTGCCCTTACCTCGTTCAACCTTATCGGGATTTATAGTAGTAGCGCTCGCGCGTGCTTTCGAGGTAGAGCGGGAAAGAAAAAATTACGCGACCGATAAGATGCGCCTTAATTAACTCGTCCGGCGAAAAACTTAATTTTCATGCCAAAGATATCCAGCGAGGGTTAGCGGAGGAACGAAGTAGGAGGGCGGGGGGGGGGAGGGCGAGACGGCTGGGGAGAAAGAGAGAAAGCTCTCCTTCGTTCGCGAACGCGCTCGAGGAGCTCTTTCAATTAACTTTCCCCCCCCGACGGAGTTATGGGCCGGGAGCGAGGCTATACTCTTTCTCGGACGCGCCTTCTGCTGCGCCTCCGCCTCCCTTACCTCACCGCTTTACCCGCCTCATCCGAGAGTGCGCGCAAGCCTTTAAAAAGCTCTATTTAATCAACTATTTCTTGACAAATTTTCTTTGCCGTAGTTTCGCGTAATTATCTTCGCTATTCGATGATCCTTATGAAAGTACCTTCTTTTCATCTGGAGAGGGAGAGGGCTTGGCATGCCCATTACATTTTTAATTTAAAAAGCGCATTTGTTCGTTCCACGGGGGCTAACGTATTTCATGCATATCTTATTAAGTTCCTCGTGATTTTTAATGAGCTACTATTTAGATTTTAATGCAGTTGTAATAAAATATTGCGCTTCTCTCGTCGAGCGAGCCCTGGAGTTTGAATGATAATTAAAATTTAAATAAATTGATTTTCAAAAATTCAGCTGTGTACTCACGTTATGAATGAGGAGTTGATTGACAGCCAGTCGGTGTTTTTCCTGTAATTAAAAATTAATAATTTTAAATTTGCACGTACTTTCGACATTTAGATTTATAATAAATATCAAAAATAAATGGTAAATGATATAGTTATATTTTCAAACGTTATAATTATTGTAAAGAAGTCGTATATGAATCGAATGTTTTAAAATTTATGTTTATAAATTTACAATGGAGAAACGTAGTGGAGCTCAAGGAAACTTAAAATAAACAACTGTTATTGAACATGTCTAGATGTAAATTTGTACGTGACATTCGTAAAACAATATCGCTACGGCGGCTTATAATCGATATTCTTTCATTTTCCTGGAATATTTTAAAAATTCAAATGGCCCTTCGATTTTTTTCCCAGCGCAAAAAGCTACATAATCCCCCCTTCTCTCCTGTAAAATACCTCGAAAAAATTGAAAACAAAAGCGTCGTCGTTCGGAATTGCAAATCACACATTTCGGCTAGCTTATCGAGCTTATCGTGTCCTCGTAAGTTAATATGATAAAAAAAGAATGTTATTTTAAATACGCTGTCGCGCGGGCGTTAACGCCATGGGCATTATTTACACACGGGGAGCGCGTATTCAGCTATTCGCTCGCGGAGAGAGAGCCGAAGCGCAATGAGCAAAAAAGGGAGCATTCGCGCGAAGGAACAACTGACGTAAATATAAACAAAGCGAGGGAGGAGGAGATGGAAAAAGGGAAAAGGGTGTATGGAGCTGCGCCGCGAAGGGAGAGCGACACGCGCTACGGGAGGCGCACGAAAGCCTCCAACGCTCTTCAACCCCCCTTGAAAATCGTCGAATCGAGTCAGCCCGGCTTATACACGTGATGTATATATACATATATATAGATAAAGAGAGTGGCGATAGGCTTTTTCCGCTCGCGCTTTTCGCACTGGGTTACACGCCCATGCGAAATCCTCCCTACCCCTTTTATAATACGTTCGTATGACTTTTCTATATATATATGCACATAATCGTATATATATACGTGCATGCATCTCTGAAACGTAACATGAAAACCGGCGGGGGGGATTTACGAGGAGGAGAGCAGAGGAGAGTGCAGGCGCGTGTAATATACGTCGGCGTCTCTCTTCACGGATCACCGGGCAATTTCACAGCTCGCCGAAGTAACACGGTCCTGCAATTTGTTACGCGCTAATAAAGCCCGTTGCTGATCACTCGAGTAATTTCAAGCTGACGCTCTCTCGCTCTCTGTCTCTTTCTGCCTCTCCGTTGCTTTTTCGCACTTTCCCATAGAGCAAAGTATAGACTTGTGTTGTCCCGCGCGCTTTCGGGAATGGGCAGGGGGGTTGACAAATCCTTTTGCGCCGACATGTGCCGGCGCCTCCTCCGACTATTCCGCGCTATACATACGTCGCTTGACTTTTTCGCCGCATCTGTCGCGCCAAACTCTCCTCGATCATTGCGTCGTCCCACTGACACGCCCGGCCAGCCGTAGCCATTAGCCGGCGGCTTGCTCTCTTTTCCACGCCCTATACACCAACCCCTGGCTGCCCCCTCCTCCTTCTAGCCCTATGCTAATCTGCGCTCGGCGTCTTTTTCTGCGCCACAAGTGGCCTCGCCGCGCACTGCTCGTTCGCCACCCCCCCTTCCCCGTTTTTCTCTAGCCTTACACCGACTCTCCTTCTTCCCTTTATTATTCATTGTTCGGCCTTTTTGCGCGACTGCCTTTCCACTTGCTGTTTTTGCCCTTCTCCCCCCCCCCCCGGTAAATAAGCGCGCGGCGGTGGCGGGGCGCTCTCGTCGCGGTTTTGAATAAAAATAATGGCCTTTGACCGTAATGAAAAATTCCACGGCGGCTGGGCTGCTTCCCAATGCTTCTGCTTCTGTTGCTGCTGCTGCCACTGAAAGTAATGACTCGTTCTCGTGACGCGGCTGGCGTTAAATTAGCATCAAGCTGGCCTCCTCCACACGCTGCCGCCGCTGCTGTTGGCTTGTATGAAAATCTGCATTTTTACCGGCGAGCGAAAATTTAAAGCTCTCCTCTCGTCATGCTCTCCCCCCCCCCTACTGCCCCTCTGTTTAACTAGTTATGCTTTTAATTGAAGATGTTTGTTTTAATAGCCGAGTGCTTGGGATGCTTGAAATATCACATGCAAATCGCTGGCTACTTTGTTCTCGTTGCCTCCTCTTTCTCCATCCTTGATGAATTTTTAGATTAATTCTGCCGTTAGGATACGCGCTTAACGAATAAATGACGAAACGTTATTTGCTTTTGATCCTTCCAATTTTATATTCTAACGCGCGGGGTTTATTTAATGTAATTTTGATTAATTAATAATTTAACGTTGAAATAATGAAAATTTGTATGCTCACGCACGTTACTTTGTTATTTCGCTCGTATTATTTCGAGCGATTTAAAATTAAATTCCCTGACAAAATCGAAAACTTTATTAATGCTGCCGGAGAAAATTCGAAATTGAAATGAACTTCCCGTTTACGAAAATAAAATTTCCTGCGAATTCCCATAAATTTTCGCTTTATAATTGAATGTGCCGCCAAAATCAGATATAGAATCATCGTTGCAAATAACCGAAATCCGATGATAATTTTGATAAAAAAGTAAAATTATCGCCAGACACAGAGTACTTCTATATTAAAACCTCTAGGAAGAAAATTAAACAAACGAAATAAATACGTAGTCTTAAAAATGAGCGAGTAATAGAAGGAGTAAGAAAAATGAGTCCAAAAAAAAAAGAAAGTTTGAGATAGGTGTTGGAGAGAGTGAAGTTAAAGCCTAAGGGGGTCAGCAGTGGCGACAACGACACAAGCCGCTAATGCACCTGAGCGTCAAGTTCCTCCCGGTGTATTATGGTCCAGCTGGCCCGCTGACCCGGGGGCAAGAGTCCGGCGCGTATGCATCAAACCCGAGACGTGTGGGCGCATACACATGAGCGAGCCAACTCTCTTGCTCTATCTATCTCGTGCGAGAGGGTAGCGCGTTTTCTTTGTTTTCCCGAGGGTGCCTCTCCATCCTCATTACGCTTTCTTAGCCGGGCTCGCAATTCCGCCCCCCCCCCCCGTTTTCCGCTGAGGATCACGGAGAATGCGCCCGGTTGGAAACTGGGGCTGCTGGACTCTCCGTCTCGCTCGGCCTGGTAACTCTACACTGAGAGAAAAAATTCGTTACAAGAACTGCCTATATTCCGTTGTCATTTCATTTGAAAGTAGACTTTCACATAAATACAGCTGATCTTATGGC
>JAPYYQ010000417.1:0-95267 GCA_030522585.1 Anagyrus pseudococci
AACTCGTGTGAGTTGTCACCCTCGCTTCGCTCGGGCGACAAACCTCACACTCGTCGTGAATCATTTTTCACGCACTTGTATCGAAATGTACTATTATGATTATGCCGGAAGGGTTTTTTTTTGACGAGTTCGTTTTTGACGGTAGCAAGGGAGCTTTTTTTTCAACCACGAAAGTCGTATTGAAATCTGCTATTTCTTTCGACGATAAATTTAATATTTTATTTCAGTTTTACTGCGTCGTTAAACTTGTTATTTATGAGCGTTAAATAAAATCTGGAAAATTTACTTTCAATACATATACCAAAAATTTTAAAAAGGGATTACGCAGGGATTAAAGTAAAAAAAAACCTGGTAAATCCGCTTTTGTAACGTGAAACTTTAGAAATCCCCAGGCCAAATAAAAATCAAGCGAATTCTCTGCAAAAAAAGGCAAAACTTCCGACAGCCGTTACTAAAAACCGGTTTTAACGACGCAACAGAGCAGCACCGAAGGTGTACAATTACTATTAAGCGTGAAAAATTATCCATACGTTTCGTTTTCGCACCTGTCAATTTCTAGCCTGGGAACGAACTCAAACGAGCCGCTCTCACTCGAATGCTCACTTACGCACTCGAGTTAAAAGCTTTTGTCTGAACAGTCTCATAAGGCTTTACTTCGCACGTCCTTTCCACCTGCAAAAAAAATCGTTATCCCCACTGACGGAACGATAATTGCTTCTTTGTTTTTCAGCAGACACTAGCCGAAATTGCCAATCCTCACCTGACCCTTTACCTCCGAACAACCATCCATTCCTTTTTCCGAACGTCTCTCGAAACCTAAATACTCGCTCTCGCGTCGGGTATCCAAGTACACGGGCATTCACGGGAGGGAAAGTAACATGCCCGAGGAGCTTTGATATTTTCGTCTCTCCTCATAAATTACAAACTTGGGCGCAGGGATAGAAAAGCGAAAACTAAAACGAAAAAAGCGCAGCAACGGCTTTAATCATCGCGCGTAAACTCGAAGGTGTAGAGAGAAGAGACCGGGTGTGCCGAGGTAGACTTTGGAGAGAGAAGGTAAGGGCAGAGCATCGATCGGCCCCATCTCCGGCATTTCCATTAACAGGTTTAAGCGGCTTGAGGCGCGCGCGCCTCGGTGAGTAGTAGTAGTAGTAATCGTAGTAGTAGTCCGCCCCGAGACGCTGTGCTCTTTTACGTCGGCCCGGTGGAGAGAAAAAAATTCGCGCGGGATTTTCGCTTCGGCGACGCTCTCTAATGAATGTCGATTCCCGTGCGACGGAAGCGAGAGCAGAGAGAGGGTGAGTTCCTCTCTCCACCCCCCTGCTCTCGGATGGAGTTCCTTTCCTCAGGGCGCGTGCGGTCGAGGCGAACGAGAATTTTTAACGAGTATACACGCGCTCTCGGCTTTACTACGGCTCCTGCTGCCGGCCCGGAGGAAACGAGGCAGAAGGTACGAGAGAGAAAGTCGGAGGTGGGTCCGAGTGCCGGCGGAAGCGCCCGGGAAAACCTTTCGCGCCCGCTCAGCCGTGGGACGCGAGCGCCCCGAGTAAATATCCGCGCATCGGTAATTAGATTCGATTCCCGGCGTTGAATCCCCGACGACATCCACCACCCCCCTCGCGTCTGACGATCCGCCGTCTTCTTTCCTCCGTCGCGCGACAGCCCCCTCTCGCTACGTAACGACGAGACGGCTCTCTTTTCTCCGTCTTCCGCCTCGTTATTCGCCGCGAAACTATTTTGCAATTTAATGTATCTCTCTCTCTCTCTCTCTCTCTGCGCGTATAGCCGAGGCCAGCTGCTCCTTCCTCCCTAGTCCGTCCTCTCGGACTCCGCGACCCCTCGTTCTGCTCCTTCCTATACCCCTCGCCGACGCAGTTTAATTGCACGCGTGCCGACCTACCCTCCTTCTCTTTCTGTGTATATGCAACTTCGTAGGAGTTACCATAACGAAAAACGCATACGATCTTGTTTTTCTTTTCGTGCATTTTTTGACGCTTCGGCGTTTTTCAAAGGATTTTAATCGAAACGACGCGTCGCGCTGTTCGAGAGATCCTGCATATAGTGAGGAGCGCTGCTGTCGGCGAGTCTACTGGAATAAATGAATGTCATAAATATTTCCGGCTGGGGCGCTCTAGTGTATACGCTTGCGCGAGTTCGGTTTTCGCGGACAAAAAGTCCATTAAAATTATTATCATGCCCCGTTTTATTTCGCGAATGTCGCAGAGGCGCGCCCGATGATCTGCGGCGTGGCTTTTGCTTTTTGCTCCCGGGCTCCAGCGTTTATGAGATTTTTTTTATCACGAGCGAGGATTCACGGAGAGATTGTTAAAATGTAATTAGCGCGACTAAAGCTCATGAACGATGCGGTAATTTTTTTCATCCGCTCGACGCTGTATCGCCTCTGGTCGTTACAGTTTGTTGTCGACGGGTTGATTCCTTTTTTTATACCTTCTCCCTCTCTTTTTTTTTGTAAACGTTGCAACTCAAATCGCGCTTGAATTCCCGTGTAGCTGTATCGTCGTGTCCGGTTTCGATTTGCAATTGTAAAGTATCGGAATTCAATGTGTCCGTTCCTCGGCTGGATATTTATTTGTAAAAGATTAACTCCATAGCGCGTGAAATTCGCCACTTGGAGCGCACAATACCCTCGCAAACGAGTAAAAATACGAACTGCGCGTTATTTCTCTCACTCCTCAATATTCACGATGTGTCTCTTTTGCAAACAATATCGATTTTTCACTCGAAAAGAAAGAAAAAACACGTCGGAATATTGAGCGAAAGTAATAATTAACTTAATAGTAGAAAAAACACAACATACCCGCAATTTCGAGCGTATCCTCGGGCAACCAGATGTCGGTTCTCATATCAACGTATATCTCGGGCATCTAGTAGTAAAAGCCGCGTATGGTCAGCCGCTGAAACGAAAAAGCAATAAATAATAATTTTCACGAAGGCGTATAAACTCGTGACAAGCCTCGGGGGTTAGCGCGTCGAGAGGAAAGCCGGTTATTTTTTTCCCGCGCGACGTTTTTAATCTCTCCTTTTATTAAAGGTCCCCGGGTTTTATGCCGCGATTGAAACGAGCGCGTTTCGGCCGGGGCCGATTAAAAAAAACGCCGGACGACTCTGCCTCCTCGGACGCGTGCCAATAGCGACGGGATGCCACTGGAGAAAAGAAGCACTGCGAAGAGGGGGAGAGGAGGATAAAGCGAAACAATGGCAAACAATAACGCGAGTTAATAAATCTTCGGGGATGAAATTTTTTGCTCCCGCGCGACGATGAGTCGCTCTCGAATAGAAGAAGGACAGTGAGGAGAAGAGAAAGAGAGAGAGAGAGAAAGAGTCGCCGTAACCGCGACTCGCCTCGTGGAAAGAGAGAAACGAGCCCCGGGCTTCCGGCCGACGACGACGAGCGGGAGAGAGAGAGCAGGGGGGTGGGCTAGCGTTCCCTTGACGGCGCCGTCAGCTCCGGTAGGGGAGGGGTGGGGGTGAAAACGAACGCAGAGGAAAGCTAGCGCGAGCTCTCGGGGTTATTATTAAAAAAGTTGAGGTTGTTATCTCGTCGGCGTTTGCCCATTAATTTGGCCGGCTGCTGGCCGCGGGGCCAGCGGGCCCGCTCTCTGCCTGTATATATTCCGCAGAGTATATAGCGCAGCAGCGCCGGCCGACGTCGCAGCCACCGCGCGCGTGTGATGAATAACGCGGCCACTCGGCCCTGCCTCCATGTAATATAGAAGCCAGCTAGCTGAAAAGCTACCGCCTACTCCCTCCCTTGCAGCATATATCAATATGAATGCTCGATTTCGAATTCGCGCGCGTGCTCCAACTTTCCAGGTGGGTTTCATGATATGTTATGCGCGCTTGTATATACGTACGCGCGTGTATATTGGTAATGGGCTCGCATTTCGTAAACGAACTTGGACGAGCTGGTAATCGTCCCCGTCTCGGTTTGTCGTTAAGAGTTTGCGAAACTAATTTGACGTTAATAGAGAGAGAGAGAGAGAGCGAGATATTTTCGTATAACAACATTTCACACTCGAGCGTTCAGCGATCGAAACTAAATTATTAAGTCGCTGGTCTGGAGGTATACGCGCGCACTGCACCTTTATGGCAGGGGGGGCGAGGAGGGCGTATAATAGGTTTGAGCGAAGAGAGTAACTGCGAACTTCCTTTTGCTGGGGCAGAGTCCCCTTTTCCTCTCTCCCTCTAGGCCATCAAATAAATATAAATAAAGTGAGCCGGGAGAGAAAAACGCACTGCGGGAAGTATGCACGGCAAAAAATTGTCGTCGGAGCGTAGAGAACGACCGAGCTGAGTCTGCGAGGGCATCATAGCCGCGCATAACTATATTTCTCTCTTTCTAGCCGGGGCAGCTCTAAAAAAAATTGCGCTACGAGAAAAATTTAAAGGTTGAAAGCTATGGTCGCGCAGTCGGGCCGCCGGGCTGCTTCATTGTGAGAGCACGGCCCGGCGGATGTGTGCGCGCGCGCTGAGAACTGGACGTTATTATATTGTTCTTGGCCATCGCGGACGATTGATGAGGTGTCGCGCGGCAACGGGATCTGCTTTGTTAGCTCTCTCTCCTGCAGTGGAGATAATTTTTTTTTCGTTTATTATTTTCATGGCGCGCATTCGGCTGGGCTTTATGGCGGCTAGAGATATATTTTATTCGTTGCTATTTTTTTGTTTGAAGAAGTTGAGTTATCGTTGGATTTGGAATATTGATAATTCGGTGGTGTATTGTAAAATTGTTTGAAAGTTACGCCGTATACGAAGCTGTCGATACGAGTGGCGCGTCAAAGTTGATAATTTAATTATACAAGTTTAACTGCGTGGAAAGAAAATGGACTCGAGGTGTTTCCGAAAGACATTCCCTTTCGTAATGTAGATAAGTGTAGTATATGCGACAGTAATACATCTTTATGGGACTTGAAGACTTTATTTAAAACTTGGAGGACTTTTCTGATACTTTGGAAATGTGTATTCGAACTTTTTGTTTTTATTGATTTAAATAACAGTTTCAACTAGGCAAGAAATTTCATGGGTTTTGAGCACGATAATGTTGAGCGTTATGATTAAAACTTTTGTTAATAATTTTCGAAAATTACAATAAAACCGAATATCACGGCCCGAAAATTTTCGTTATATATAATTAACTTTTTCATTACGCGGCCTTATCAGAAACGCGACAAGCATTAATACGTCGAAATTAGGACGGGCTGCGTCGCTTTTATCAAGTAAACATCAATCAAGCGCAATTTTTCGCCGGTACGCAGCCGTGTATCGAGCCTGAATTCGGCCAACAATTTAAATAAAAGCCAAACGTGCCAAATGATTTTCCGTGTATTTTACAAAATCAATTATTGACGGACGAAGTTCAAAATCAATGCGAGAGTGTAAATCATCGGCAGTATTGATATCCCTTTATTTGACATCGTCAAACACCAAATTTAAAGGCATGACTAAATGCTCATAATATTATCCAGACACGTCGAGTACAGCAAGCGAACCAGAAGGAAAAAGAAAAAAAACGCTTGAATTATTTGAAATATACTAATAACCCACGCGTGTTATCGAACAATCGTCAACGTCGGCGACAAAAAAGATACAAAATTCAATCGGAATCTTTATTAAAGCCCAAGCAAAATCGCTTCATTATTCTTATACCAATCAGTATCGCTAGTCCACAAATATGCACCGCCCGCGTAAATATGCATGTTTACGTCAAACAAGCGTCCAAGCGATCCTCCCCAAAACACCGTCGTTAAATCCCCCCACATAACCCGCCCCCCAACCACACTCCGCAAAAACTCCTCGACCTTTAATTAGACAACCATACGATAATTATCTAGCTCGCATCCTTTTTCACCCCCTGCTGAAAAAACAAAAGGACCCTTCGCCAACAAAGTTGCCGATTAAAAAATTGCGAGGGAGAGAGAGAGGAAGCGCGCATAGGTGAAACGAGCTGCATTGGCCATTAATCCGATATAGTCGACGTGTGCGAAGAGTAGCCGGGAGCTCGAGGCTGTTGCATATTTATTGCACATGAAACAGACCCTCGAGACGCGGCAAAGGGGATGTACGCGTCCCCGTTGGAATTTTTGTCATCCGCCTTGGCGTTGCGCACCCTCCACGGCTCTCTCTCTCTCTCTCTCTCTTTCTCTCGCTGCTTCTATTTTGCATCCCCTGGCTTGACTCTCTTCACCTTCGTACCAGAACGGCACTTGCCGCGCGCCGTCATCGTCTGTTCCCTTCTTTTGCCTGTTTACACTATGGCTTACGTCATTCGGTGCATTACACTCGTTAAAGGTTAATACACTGATTCGTCAGTTGTAGTGTTGCGTTGTCGCGTTGAAAATGAAAATAATCGGCGTGACATAATTATCGCTGGAATTCGCGAACAAGCGATAACAGTTTGAATCTAGATAACAGCGAAAAGCCACGGAACGAGCGGAGCTGCGCAGAAAAGGGTAAAAGCTTGGAGAAAGTCATTCTGCATGTGAATCCAGCAGCTGAATCGCGGCGGCGATGAAAAAGAGAAGGAGCCAGGACGTAATCTGCATTTTCCATTTAAGCAGTGTATAATATGAAAAAGAGAAGCGAGAGCGTAACACAGAGGGGGGGGGGGATGTTATAGGCAAGCGCGCCGGGCTCTAACGACGTTAGAGCGAAGAGTGGAGGTGCGAGAGAACCGAGGAGGGGGATAAGAGAATATGGAAGGGGGGGGGGCGGCTCGAAATGTAGGTCGTTCGGTGAACCGGAGCGTTGCCACAGCCATTGAAATAATTACGCTCATTGCCCGTTAATTTCGAGGCTCGCCGCGGTCCGCGCGTATACGTATACGCGCACTGCGACGCAGCAGCCGGGGGGGTAGGAGGGCTTAGCAGCACTCTACTCTACCCCCCTTCGTCGCCGCAGGATGTCGGACGGATCGCACGGAGAGCTGGCCAATTCCCCTCTTCGCCTCCTCCTCCTCCTCCCTTTCGCCGGCGTCGGCTCCGCGCCTATTATGTGCGCGCACGCCTCGTCCGCATCCTCCATCCTCCTTCTCTCGTGTATGTGTGTCTGCTCTCTAGCAGGCAAGCAGCAGGCTGCTGCTGCCTACGCCGGCCGTGCGCGCCAAGCGCGAGTATCAAAATTTATTTGTACGCACTGTCAGAGCCAGAGCCCCCGCCTGCCATGTGTTTAGATTTGAGAGGTGTCATATTTGCGAGATTCAGCCTTGCCGTATACCCTCTCGCCCCCTATCCTACACTACTACTACTACTGAAATGGAAATATATGCCCAGGGTTGAAAGTTCCTCGTGTTTGCGCGTTCTAAATTTCCGAGAGACGAGCCCCGAATTATTGATGCTGTAGCTGCTGCTTGCCCCGAAATGCCCAGGTGCGTTTGACGATCATTCACTCTCGGGCTACATTAACTTTTCTTCTCTTCTGCCTAACAATTGTTCTCGCCCTTTTTTTTTGTATTTCGTTTTTATTTCGCGCGCAAAACTTTTTTTACCGATAATTATTTTACGAAATAAACGAATCAATAAACTTATAACCGAACGCGCGAAACAAAGCCAATTGTGCCCCCAAAGAGGAGTAGTAGCAACAAACGATATACGTTGGACACACGTATCGAATAATCCATAATTATTTGTGAACTGGTGTATAGTAAAGAACAAACGTTTGCAGGAGAGCGAGAGAGAAAGCGCGCTCATATATCTTTCATCAGTTGCGCGTTTCGCATACAACAGCTGTGGAGTGAAGGGAGTACAGAGGGGGGCGGGGGAGGGGGACTAGGCTCGTGCTTGTATAGAGCTTGCAAGCGACAAACAACGCGAGCTTTCGACGTGCATTGGCCCTGGTGCGGCGTCAAAGAGGACAAAAGAAAATCAGCGAGCGTTGCGCGAGTACAGGCACGTTCCAAATTAACAGACGGGCCGCGACGTTTCGATTGAGCGACTCTCTCTCTCCCGCGCGCGCTCTCGAAAAACGAACCAGGCGACTTTAATTCGCTGCCTCGGCGCGATAGGATGACGACAGCGTAGTGGGGGATGACGATGGGAAGGGGGCACGGGCGGGTAAGGTAATTAATTGATTTGAATTCTGTTGACGCTTGCTTGTCAGCGTTAGCAACCTTCGGCATAATGGTATTTTGTTATTCAATTAATAGCCGCCTTGGTTGTTATTAATTATGTCTCGCTTTTGAGCGCAACTTTGACCGGCTCAATCACGATCTTTTTTTGGCTTGTTAGCTATATTACGTAAAAATAAATAATCATAATGTACTATAGTAATCGTCGGTTTAAGAATTAATAATTTTAAAAGTTTGCACGTAATATTATTAAGTAGCAAAAACCAGAAGCTATAGGATTTAAAAACGCACGAGCCAAGCCAATCCCGCAAATACACTTTTTTAATCGCGCACAGGCGCAAATCGACGATCATCCATTTTCCAATCCCCATGAACCGCATCAATGATAAAAACCGCAAAACGCAAACCAAGTGGATGAAAAAGAAAACAACGATGAAAAATAGATGCAAAAAAACGCGAAAACAAAGAGAATAAAAGTAAAGAAGAGCTCATGAAGCAAGGGCAATAAATTGAAAGGCTGCAGATGGAGCAATCACGTAATGCGACATATCCGCACGAAGAGTGCACGATACAGCTGTCTGAGGCAGAGCGAGAGAGAGAGAGAGAGAGAGAGAGAGAGAGCCGGTCGTGTAGCGATTTTTCCAACGTGCGCACTACGATCCTTCGCCCGCGGGCCCCCGTGTACAAATGGCCGAGAGCGCGTACACGCTTGCTTGGGTTTCACTCCGGGGACGGGGCGGGGGACAACAATGTCCGTAACACATAGAGTATATAGAGAGGGCTCCGGGCGTGCCCGGCACTGCTGAAACGTGATATTCGAAAATATAGCGCTCGCGCATTTGTGTAATTGATGGGGCGCGCTGTTGCGCGAGTGCAAGCCCCCGCGGCACAAAGCCTGCAGAACCCTCCTCCTCCGCCCCCGGCGAGTCCCCGGAGCGTCAGTGCGGTAAATAAAAGCCCCGTCGGCGCGCTGGCCGCCGTCGCATTGGTTATACATTCTATTATAATGCAAGCCGTCGCGCTAATTAAGTGGCCGTGCAATGCTATACGTGGACCAGCGCCCACCGGCCGCCGCACGCGCGCGGTAACAGAATTTAGTAATCAGCGTACACTCGCTCTCTACCAGCCCCGTGTACTCGACCTCTCTCTCTCTCTCTCTCTCTCTCTCGCTTGCTAGCTCGATCGGTATTATCCTTCGTGAGCTGTACGGCTGGTGACAAAAGCTCGACCTACACCGCCGTTATGTGTACTCCCCCCTCCCCCCTCTGCGCTCCTCGACGTTATGTATTGGACTGACATTTGCGCGGGGCTAGACAAATAGAATAATTGGGAAGCGCGGGGTGGCCTGACGTTTGACGACAGGCAAATTCGGAAGCTTATAGAACCGATCGATTTTGAAGTTTTTGAATATGGAGAAATGGGGGAGAAGAGCTGTATAGAGCTGTTGGGGGTGGGTTACAGTTCGATTAGCTCGCGAGATAGGCTGTAAATTTTATTCGGTTAATCCTAGTGATTAGGGCGAGTGCGTGCGCGGCGATCGGATCAAAACGAATATCAGATCCGGCGATTATTGCCCAAGCAATTTGGCCAAGCCAAGATATCGCGCTGGGGGTATAGCGAACAGTGCGTGCGCCCCTGATATCACTGCCGATTAACATAATTGCCACTGGAGCCACGCGCATCTGCGCCTTTTACGATTTCGTGCAATTTGCAGCTCTAGAGTCGAGGGAGAGAGAGAGTCAAGAACATGAATTCTTTTTCACTTTTCTTTTTTCCCTTTCTCTCCTGCGGGCTTACGAATGTTTTCCGGTACAGAGGTCGGATTAAAGCCTATCTCGATGGCATTATCGGTTTATCATTAGGCGATATCACTTTTCGGCGGAGCTGCTGCTGCTGCTGATGCTGCTGGTGGGGCCGCCTGAGTAATTTCGCAAGCGAAATGGATCGCCGGGGCTTTAATGGATTTTCATTAAAATTTGTTTAACTAGCCGGATTTTTCGGGAGAATGGATGTCTGAGTATTTGGGTTAATAGGGGATGACTTGTTCGCCGCTAATTTTACCTTCGGAGTTTTCTTCAAAATTACGAAGAGAAGGGTTGCAAAAGAATTTTTTTTCACGGCATTCAAAATTATATAATTCGCTGTTCGTTTGTAGTTGCCAATGATATTTCGCGTATAGTAGCGACGCTATTCATTTGTAAATTAAAATTTTTAATGCCCTCTCGCGGATATGGCAGCCGAGTGGACGCGCGACAAATGCGAGCCTGGAGCAAATATAATGCATTGCAAACGGCTCTTTGGAAAATGTAGCTGGTCTCTCTCTCTCTCACACAGGCGCGCGCTTGCGTTTTACACGGCGTCATGAATGCCGCTTTGAATATTTATCACGCGCGAAACAATAAATTTCGGCTCATTTGAATAAAGCATTAGCTCTAAGTAACATTGGGCGAGCCCCGAGTCAAAGGCAATCCATAATGTATATTTCGCATCCGATCCAGCGATACACTTCGATAATCCCCCCCCTCCCTGCCTCTCCCTCTCGCCGTTCGATTCATTTATTCCAACTGAAAAAAGCGTCTCCCTGCCTCGCTGAAATTCTAATCAACAACAGCATAGCTCAGCCTCTCTCTCTCTCTCTCTCTGTCCCGGGTAAAATCGGGATTTCAAATTATTAATTCGAGCGTCGCTATGATCCCTCCCCCTGCCCCTTTAGCTAACCCGAACTTCAACCGCAGAGCCGCTCGCGCAATTTTCCAGGGACGCGCTGCAGCGGACAGGACACATCGCGTCAAGCCACGACCGCCGCGCGGCAGCCATCCCCGTTCGCCCGACGCCGGTGTCCGCGCTCTACATATACCGGCAAAATATTCGTCCACGCGGTCTACTTACGGATTTCCGTTGCGCGGAAATTGCGGAAAAGGCCAATGGGGGGGGGGGAGGAGGAATGAGGCTCTGTGGGCCAGGTAGTGCGAGGTCGATACGCCGGACTACAGGGGGCTGCATTATGCAACCGCTAGCCATTATCCGTCTACGCGTCGCTGGCCGCCTATACAGTGGCCTGACTCGTGATTCAGCGCCAGAGCGGTATATGTATAAACGTCGGCTCTGCTACATGCTCTCCGCGCGTTACACACGTGCGTGCTGTACGTGATGGAGCGCCACGTGAGCTTGCAGCCGAGCACCGCGGCAGTTGCGTTATATAGCCGGGCGCGCTGGCAAAAGCTTGCGCGCTCGGTCCTTTTTTTCCCCCTCTCTCTCTCGCCCCTCTTTTAATAACGTCATTTTAACGCTACGGACCTCGGCGCGCCAGCAACGCCGGCGGCGGCTTTTATTACTCGGCACCGGCTCGCTTGCGCCGCGCGCGCGTGCTTTTACGGCCGAAAATTTCGTTTGCGCGCGGGAAAATCAAAGCCAGAGACTCTCTGCTTGCTGAGCGAAAGAGAGAGATAGAGAGGTGGGAGCAGAGAATATCGCTGCAGGTCCGAGGTTGAAAAATCGCGCGGACGTAGTCTCGTTAAAAATTCAGAAATCCATTTGCATTTTGGCCCCGGCCAAGTGCGGCTTTGATGCACTTGCTCTTTCTCTCTTCCTCTCTCGCACACACACATACACACACATAGAGGCTAGCTCAACGCGGGGGATGCAGCACATGGGAATCGGAATAAAAATACGATTGCACCGCTCTCGGGCGTGTAGGTACACGTTGGTTCGTCGCTCGTGCGGGGGGAGTGGGGAGAGGACGGAAATTGGGACGCGGCCGCGCTAATAATGCAGAATCCGACTCTAGAATTCGAGCGCGCGTAAGCCCTCTCTCTCTCCTCCTCCCTCTATCCAGCGCGCGCGTGTCCGTCGCTCTCTTCTCCACGTTTCAGCCGCAGCTTCCACGTGTTACACAGACACAGAGAGACAGGCGTATATACGCGGCCCATGAGCCGCGTCGGTCGGCGAGCTAAACCGACGTTGCCGGCGCTGCCTGCTACTGGTTAATACGCTTTGGCTTTATCTGCGCGCTCTCGAAAAATGCGATGCCAGCCGAAGTGGAACGAAGGGAGATTATGAAGTTTCAGCGTCAGAGAGCGGAGAAGGAGGTGGAGGTGAAAGGGTTCGTCGACCGACCGCCGACGCGCGCGCCAATCGCTGCCGAAAGACTCGCGGATTTTTTCGGCGCGCGACACACACGCCTAGCCAAAACAGCCCCATCCCGTATAGCAGAATTTTCATCGGGTCCGCGCTAAGTCCTTAAGCTGCTTACGATTATGCCGCTCTGCGCTAGCGCGTGTATATGTATGTATACGCGTGTTTAGCGCGCCCCAGCCGACACGAAGTTCGACGCGAACCCGAAGAGGGGGGATCAAGCCAACGATCCACTGTCGTTTCCTCAAAGAGACACATCGCGTTCTCTTCCACGCTCCTTTTCCTCTTTCCCTGCGCTGCCTATACAGCAGCAAAGACGATTACCAGCGCTGATGAGCGTCGCAGCTTCAATTCGAGCTTCTTTTCCCCCCTCCTATCCACCGAGTGTGGATTTGATGCTTGGAAGCTGCGGGCAAACGACAGAGCGTATGTATAGTGCCTTTTTAATTAGCGACAGCGCCGCGTGTTTAGGCGAAAATTTTCAATTGGTTTAACTCGGTGTTTTTTTTGGGGAAGGCTTTTTCCCTTTTTTTTCGCTTTAACTAGGGCTGGTCGACGCTGAAAGCTTCAAGAGTTGAATGCGATGAATTATGCGACGTTGGGCTTGTTTTCACAAAGTTCACGGGACGCCGGCTTCCACATATTTCTTTCTCTCTATTTTCTTTTATTTTTCAAAAATTTTTGTTAAAAGATGTTCTCAAAGTGACGCTCAAAAGCTGTCAAAGTATATTCAGAAGACAGCATTTAAAAGTTTTGAAAAGCGCACTGAAAGAACAATAATGCACTAAGAATTTCTTGCGTTTAGCTTGTATGACTTTTAAGTTGGAAAGTAGGTTTTTTTTTTCGCGAAACGCGATATGTAGACGTAACGTACACACGCGTGCGCGGCGCGTATTGCTTAAAAATGTTTTATCCACGTTATGCCGGGAGAGTTAAATTTTTGTGGCAAGTTACGAAAGACTTGGTTTTCAAAAGAATTCGCAAGTTATTCTCTTTTTTTTTCGACCTTTTACCAACACGTCTGTTTTGTTTTGCCTTATTTTTTTCAACATTGTTGTTCTCGTAATACTTTCCAGACTCAAAGAATAGGGTGTATCGCTGCGCCAACTATATAAACTTGGCTAACATATTTTACTAAATAATCAAACAGTTAAAAAAGTCGACCGAAAAGTTTATAGATTCAAAAGTAGGCCAATTAAGTAAGCCAGTACTCCAATAAAGTCCTACAAAACTTGCTTGCTCTTCCACCAGTGCACCATCGTTGTGTACCTTCATACCAACACCGAAAAAAGGCTTTCGCGCACAAAAGCCCAACCCGGGGGCATTTAGCTCTCGTGGAACTGTCACAAATCTCGAGTGTCAACATTTTTCCACCTCTCGAATTCAAAACTCCCTGCACCTAATAAGTCTAGCTAAAGCTCCATAGAAATGGGGGGAGGGAGTACAATACTCAAATTACAGCAGAGCACAGCAGTAGCACGGACGATCGCCGTCTCAGCGCGTCTCTCGTAACGGAGTAATGACACGGCAGACCGGCCGAGCAGGTGGAAAGAGGGGCGGAGGGGGTCGGGGAAGAGGGATCGTGTGCAACCCTCGCTTTACGCTCGGTGTAGCGTGTATTTGGCTTGCATCAAGCCCTCCGGCCGCGGAGAGAGCGAGAGAGAGGAGTGCGTGTGGGTATGTGTGTGTGTGTGCTTGATGCAGCGCGTAATACCCCCTCCCCTTCCCCGGGGTAGTCGATGTCGTAGGCGCGCGTCAGCGGCTCGGTGGAAATTTCGCTGCGCGTGCCGCTATGCTCCCCGAGCGTTGCTACTATATACAGTTAGCGTATAACCGCCCGGTGCGAGTTATGAGTCGCGGTGCGCGCAGAGACACGCGTGGGAATGGGCGCGCGACGACAATGAGGAGGAGAGAGAGTTGGCATTCTTGTGAACTACATCGGCACGGCGGACTCTGGGCGGGCGCGTGCTCGTAAATGGCCTGGAAGTTTCTGGATTTGCGTATAAGCGCTAACATATCGCGATTCCTGTAAACTGCTTTGACATATTTCTTTCTTTTGCATTTTTTCCTACTCTTAAAATTGCTTTGTTTCAATAATTGCATAGCGATCGTTGGCGATGCTCGCTGATTTAGGTCAGAAACATCAAAGCTGTTGCTGCGTTATAATTAAATTTGCCGTTTTATGCTGTCCTCGAGAACTGTCTTTGAAAGATGACAACGTTGTACTCCTCATCTGTATCGCGGTCGATTTAATTTCCGTTATTGATTAATCTTACGTAGAATCTTTCAATGTTATTTATACGTTATCAAATAAACGCAATAACCATCCGTGCCTGTAATCTCCTTAAGAGCGTATTAAATTATCGAATACCCATAAGAAACTAATAATTTACAATAAACACTAAACTACAGCAAGCATTACAGTACCAAGCCTACGCGTAATCCCGCTAATACAAGCATCAAGCTTATCTTTTCACGTCACGCTATACTCGCCTCTCGCCGACCCCTATTACACGGCTCCGCGACAGACACGAGCCTCGTGAATGAAAAGAACCAATATCGCTAATCCCCCAACCCCGTGTTCTCTTGCTCGCTAGTCACATGAAAAAGTCATCAAAAAAATGCGATAAAAAACGAAAAGAGAGAGGAAGGACAGCCAATACCTATATGCGCTCGAATCCGCGAGTAGTCTGGCTGCGACAGCGGTCATCTATCCCTTTGACTCGGGCCAGTCAGGAGCGAGAGAGAAGCTGATTCCTGTCGTCGCTGCGGGGACGTTTGATCTGAACACGGGGCGCTCGGGTTGCGGCGTGTGAACGCGAGAGCCTTTGATGGGTGTCGAGTTGCGTCGCTGCTGCACATAGCAAGAGTCAGACTTCCTACTCTCGCTCCCCTCACCTTGGCTCGCCCGGCTGTCGGATGACGTCTGATTGAAAAATGGCCGATGAAATACCGCGTGGAGGACGAGGTGCTTTTTAATTAGATGAAGCACTCTTGCGCCCCCGCCAGAGCCCTCTTCTCTCTCTCTCTCTCTCTCTCTCTCTCTCTCTCTCTCTCTCTCTCTCTTTGTCCCCGATCGAACGACGGATGAGAGCGAGCAGAGGAAGAGGAGGGTATATCGGTAATTAACGACGCTCGAGGATGCGCCACTGCTGCATACGGCTGAAGGAGAGCGTTAGCGTATTATACGAGCTTTCGAGCGCAGCAGCTGCCGCTACTACTGTGCGACTAGCTGTATATGCTATTTCTTCTTCGTCGTCGTCGCTTTTGTTTTTTTTCTGTTCTCTCTCTCTCTTTCTCTCTTTCCCTTTGCCGCGTTTTTACGAGGCTTGGCGTTTGTTTATTCGCCGTATAGCGGAGCCGTGAAATATCGCGCTGCAGAGAGTCGTCGTTGTAAAATTGCAACGTGTAAATATTGCGAACGCGAGTTTCTCCCGCTGGCTTTAGCTCTAAGATTTTTCAGTCGGGAACTTTGCCGTCGGTTGAATTTCGAATAGGATTTCCGGGCTGTATATAACTTTTTCACCGGACCGCCCGAGCAATCGCTTTTTCATTTCGACTTTGTGGAGATATTAAAAAAATTTCCCTTTGTTCGACCGTATCTCCGCAGTTGCGCTGTGTGTGTGTAAAGTCAGCCAAGTCAAATAAACAAAAGAGCAGCGCAGCGTGTTACACGGTAAAACTGGGGAAAAAATCACCAGAGCTTGCGTTCGGTCTCTTTTTCTTTCTCACGGCAATCGCCCCCCCCCCCCACCATCAGTCTACAGCTTTAACGAATACAAGTGCGCGTCCTAATCAAGTGGACGCGGCCGTCGAAGAATAATAGCAGACCGCGCACTACCGGGAGCCGGTCGATCGAGCTGCGTTCGAGCTTTCAAGAGAATTGCACTGTGTAACGTAGAAAGAAAAGCGAGCGAGAGAGGAGGGGATGCGGCAGCCGCCGGCGGCGATTAGGCTAATTTTTGCGGCCCCCGGCTAATGGAACGAAACAAAACGAGCCCGGTAGAGAAAAGGTAGCAGTAGCAGCAGGAAAGTCGATCGGGAAAAAACAGTGGGAAAGAGGGTTCGAGCAATCGGTTCCGTTTTTGCGAGAGGCAGAGAAGGCGAAAAGAGCGTAAGCAGCCGGGGCGCTAAAGCGCTTTTCCATTGGAAATCGGAAACACGAGAGCGTAGGGAGAAAGGCGCCGAGGCGCGGACGTCGCTTTTCAGACCGCGAGCAGCGTAACAAAGCTCCCCCCCCTTCTCCAGTATGGCAAAGCCGACGCGGATCGATCAGCCTCGGCTAACTCCTCCGGGCTGCTTTATCCGAATTGCGTCTAATTTGGGAGCGAGCCTGTTCGCGATGGGCCGCGCCCGCGCGGAGCCAATGAGGCTCGGCTCGCTTTATGGGCGTTTTATGTATTGCCAGCCGTTTCCAATGCCTTACGGCCGCCTCTGAGGAATGGCAGGCTATTAGCTCGATCGCGCCTCTCTTCCCGGAGCTTCTTTATTGTTTTCAGCCCCCCCCCGGCCATTACGCTGGATTATTTGCTTTTGATAGAATTTCATTTGTCGTCGCGCGTACGGCCAACGCTCTTAGTTCCAATTGGCTTTGATGGCGCTCTGGGATATGGGATTGGGGCCTTTTCGAAAAATACAAGTAACGATCGGGCGATTGATGCGACGTAAGCACTGGGTAATTCGATATCGCTGTCTGCTTTTGAGCGAGTTTACGGCGAATTCATCGAGCTTGCGGAGATGTGCTGCGGGAGGCTGTTTTTTTTTAGTAGCTCGTTGATGGTAAATCGAGTTAAAGACTTTACAACGACGTGCCGATATGCTTAACTCGATTTTCAATTTTGTTTGCGAACTATTAAATTGATAACTGCTCCTTTGAGGGCCTGTGTGTATTTTTTTTTCATCGTTACAACTGGAATTTGATAAAGCGCTGATAACGTATGCTGGACATGCCATTTTGCGCGCTTTATTGTTGAAAAATTTTAATAAAATTGGCAAAAAATTTAAATAAACGAATTTAAAATCTCTTCTTCGCGTCCAATTCCGACTTCGTTAATGAAAAGAGGATTTTAAAAAAGTGTAAAAAAAAAGTTTAAAACAGATAATATTCGAGTTAAGCTAGGCGGCTCGTATTTAAATCCTAAAATATCATTAACCTAATGAAGTAATAGAATGAAAGCCATGAAAAGTACCTTTTATGCTTTATGCGACTTGCGGTTATAAAATTTTATTGGGCTTAATGGTCGGTTGAGATTTTTTCTTACTACAAGGCGAAGACTTATTTAAATTCAAATCGACAATTTTCCAGGATATCAATAAAAAAGAAATAAAGTAAAATTCGTGTAATACACGAGCTCGTTAAAATCATTGGAATACGAAAATATCGAAATACTCGATAGCCCATATTATTTTAATGGAAAACATAGAAACTTATTTGGCAAGCTCGTGAAAAGTTTTTTCGTTATCGACGCATCATTAAATCCAGCCGCTAACTTCGGCGAGGAAAACTCGTGTCTCTGCTTACAAGCTAAACACTTGTCTGGCAGAGCATGTGTACACACACGTGATTTGGAGAGCGTCGCCGCGATAATTATCTTTCGCGCTTACATCGTATCACTGGCTGTGACGCAATTAAAGCTTGATGATGGCTATGGAAAACAGAGCAACGAGACTGGTTTTAATGCGCGAGCGTATACGGGAGGGGACGAGATAAAAAAATCATGTTTTCTCGGTTGTGTATGAGTCTCTTTGAATTTGTATAAAGAGAGGCTCGTTAATTAAGGACATTATGGCGATTTAATTAGTAATATTTCTTGGCGGATGATGATGTTATCAGCGTATACGACGAGTAGAGTAAAATTGACGCTTCGTATTGCGTGAAATATTTCAATAATTTATCGTTAAAATATAAATGTTAAATTACAAAATCAACATTATAAAATTGTCATTTGTTAAATGTTATTAATCGAATTTATACCGTTGCAGTAAACAAACGACCTTCATTCTTCAATATCTCATTATGCGCTTAAAAAATTATCGCAATTAAACAACATTTTCTTATTTCTACCTTCGAATCTCGATTCAAAGAAGCAAATTTTCTCAAGTCCACGAAGAAAAAAAGCGACTTCGAAATTAACGACGAAAATTAACGCGAGCGCATTGAAAAAAAGGTGTTCAGCGCAGTGCGCAGTTTTGCATTAACGTTAATCAAATGCTCGCCTGTTCCCTTTTTCCGTCCTGTGGCCGATTGGTCTCCAGCGAATTACCGCCAGCATCCATAGCCGCGTGGGCAAACATAATTACGACGCGAAGGAGAAAAGAGCAAAAGAGAGAGAGAGAGAGGAAGAGAGAAATGCGAAGGGATGGTAGTCTCCAGGCTAGAGGCGTGAAAGGCTTGCACGTCGAGCTGGAAACATAGCGTCTGCGCCGGTGTATAGAGACGCGCGCAAGACGCGGCTTTCGGCTCCCCTTAAGCATCAGCTGTGCTTCTTTCTCGAATCCTCAAATAACGACGTTTCCCCTCGCCCTTGCTTTTCTCTACTTTCCCCCAACAGCCGCGTTATACGTTTCTCTTAACTTTTTTTCCTCGCCGACCGCGTCACTCTCGTAGGCTCGCCGTCTCTTTCCTTATGAAAGACAACTTGCCTTCGCGTTTTCGGCCCGACTCTTTCAAAGCGCGCGACGTGGTTATTCTAACAACGCTCGAGCGTCTTTGGACTTTCTCGTAGCCAGCGCGTAACCCAAAGATTACACGCGCTAAGGTCCTTTAAACTCAACGTTTGACTCTGGTACAACTTCTTTTTTTTTTGCCTCCGCACACGCGCGCCAGCTTGTCATATTTTTGTTTTCTCCCTCGGCAGGTCGTAACGTGTAAAATGCCAAAGAAATATTATTCGCGATTCCATGCATTTAAACGAGCTATTTACATGGGGGGGGGGCCTCTCCCGTGTGCCCAGAGAGAGAGGTATCCCGGAAAATTGAATGCTAAATTTTACATCCCTTTGATTTCACGCGCTCGCGTCTTGATTGAGCGTGGAAGCTGAGGATACGCCGAGAGTTGGCAAATAATACACCGGGAATAATTCAAGCGACCCGCGCCCGCCCGAGCGTATCCGGTATTTTTCTACTTAGGCACGCGGGGGTACACACGCGCGCGCGCGTGGGAAATAAAATTTTCCGGCAATCTCGTTGGCGTGGGCTCTAAGCAAAGCTCTGTATGGGCTTGGATTTCTTGACGTGCGAAATTGTGTATGAAAGCTGACAGCGCGTAAAGGCGCGACATCGCCCTTAGGGAGCGCCGGACGGTTAGAGAGGCCCTTTCTACGTGTCGTGGTTGTGCCGTTTGCGCTCTGGCATGTTACAGCGGCCGACGCTTTTCTCTCAAATACCGGTTTGAACAGTCTTGTAGAGAAACAACGCGTCAATCGATATTTATTGCTTTCCAAAATTTTAACGTTATTAAATATCGATGTTGGCATTTTTATTATAAATCGAGGGTTTGAAGCATTTCGGTACATAGAACATTCGGCAAAGACAACAGGCTCTCGCTTGTTTATTTCAATATTCATTCAAGTGCTGGTACAGGCGGCCACGTCGAAATTTCATGCCGAAATAACGGGGAATTCCGATGAAAATTCCGCAGGGAAGGCGCATCGATATAAAACGTCGATATACGATAAATAAACGTAAAAAGGGTCTCGCTGGTAGCGGGAGGTGGAGGCCAGAGAAAAGCATCTCCGAGGAAGGCAAATCGAGGAGAGGGCCATAGGCGAAGGAGAGAAAGCGAAAGAGAGTGGCGAATTCAAGCAGCTCGTCGCCAATGGTAAAGCCGAGCGCTATATCTCCGAGCGGCTAACGGATCCGCTGGCTGCGGTTTCCCCGGCGCGGAAATCTTGCGTTTCCCGGACGCTCCCGCTCGTTCGTTCCTCTCTCTCTCTCTCGACCCGGTCAATCGGAATTTTAAATCTCCCGCGCGCCCCGGCGATGTTTGTCCGAAAAGCTTTCAGTCCGTAAATTATTCATGATGGCTCCCTCTGCGCGCGAGAGCCGAGAGAGAGAGTCCGCCTGCAACTGACGTACGTACGTGTGTGTGTGCGGCTAAAGCTTCAGGCGAAACGGCTACGAAGAGCCTAGAGGTCCCACCGGAGGCCTGCGGTCGAGTCGTATTTTCACGCGTACTAAAGACGATTAATCATCGCGGCCGCGATGACAGGCTAGCATACCGGGATTTTCAACGCGCTATAGTGTTTGCGCGCGATTATTCAGGGCGTATATGCGCGCGGTATCGCGTGGCCCCGGCTATACGTGTGTTTGCCATCGATCCTGGATTTAAGGTCCACTTGCAATTAGAAGTCGAGAGAGAGAGAGCGCGTTTACTTTGTTTAGCGCGCCGTTCGAGCTTCGATCAATATTTGAGAGATTGACTGCTGATTTCTCTCTCTCGGCTTTTCTGCTCATTGGATAATTTAAGCGCATGGATAATGCAGCCCCTCGGCCTTTTTTTTAGGATAATTTAATGATTTTTAGACTCGGATTGAAAGTTGAAGATCGAGTGGGAGGTCAGATGGGCTGTGGGAAAAATATCGAGGTCTGGTGATAATTGCTCGTTTCGGATGCGCATTTATTCATTAAAATCCCGCAGTCGTGGGTATTAATATCGTGAAATAAAGGCAGAGGAGCTTTAAAATTAAAAATGCGCAGGGGTGGGGGTTAACGATCGATCGGCAACGAGGACAAACGTCCGTAGAATTCAGTGGCTCTCGTATCCCACCACATTTTTTCTCCATATCCCTCGCGTTCGCCTATGTTTAAACGATTAAAATTCAGCGCATCGGCCAATAGCCGAGGTGTGTGTATCCATCTCTTTGACCTCCTCACCGCGCTCGCTCCCTATTCCGCGCCCCTGTGTGTATATTTGGCCGGCTCCCTTTAGGCAAACATTTTTTATGATCCAGCCCAGTGTTTATCTCTCATGGCTCGAAATTCGCGAGGTGCGTACGGGCGATCGGTCATGCAGCTTTTAACCCTGCCCCCTCTCTCTCTGTGTTTGCGCGTCGCGAGAGAGCCATCGTCAGGCCGATCGGCCGTGGCTGAATATTTCATGGCTGATAGAAGGGAGGGCCGGCCGGGTGCTGGGATAAAAAGCGAGGACGATCACTGTGTGTTTTTTTCGACCAGCCCCCTCTGGCGTCGATACCCGGGGTTATATAGCTTTTAGCGCCTTTGTGCGCAGAGCGGCCGATGGACCTGTGGGAGAGTGGACACCACGCGTCCAGGCTACTGCTTTACGGTGGGAGAGGGGGGAGAGGTCGCGCGAATGTAGGCCGTCCCCGGCCGCGCTCTCCCATTTGATTCCCCGAGCGACGATAGAACGAAATATTTCAGGCCGCTAGCTCTCGAAACAATGCACCGGACCTCTTTGGCCCTCCCTCCGCATGAGCGTTATACCTGGAGACCCTCGAGGAAATTCTCTCTATCGCGTTCGAATAATTTAGGTGGATTAGGCCTCTTTTTGAATTGCTGTTTTGGGAGAGCCTACGCCGGCGCCCACCGGAATTGGTTAATGTTTCACGATGCCCGCTCTCGCTCTCTCCAGGAGCAGCGGGACAGGTATGCGACGGGGGCTGTATCGATCGGCTGTATTGTCGGCTCTTAAACTTTAACCTTTATGCCGTCGATCTTCGGCAAGTGGCTAATAAATACGGGCCAATCTTGTCATTCGCCAATACACCGTGAGAGCCATTGAAATAGAAATAACGCGAATTTTATCGCGAGATCGAATGGTTGTATACGTATAGCTTTCGGAGAGAAATGGCACATCTTCCAATGATTTGCCATGCGCGACCATGAAAAATAACGGAGTTTGCAGATATAATCGCTCGCGGAGCTTATTGAAAATTAGCTAATCCCGAATGCGACGACGCCGCTGTGTCAATTCGCAAACAGGCCAAGCGCGTAAAGTCGATTTCTCCCTTCCCCCTCCGAAAGTGCACACCAATCGCTTTCTCGCTCGAGCGTCGAATTTCATTTGGGCAATTTGATAATCGGCCTAATGCGATCGAATGCAAGAGAGAGAGCGAGCGACCAATCATTTTCCAAATCTATCGCGCTTTAAAGCGCACCGATCTCTCACCGGGGTTTTAGCTAATGTCCGTGTGTATATCTATATGCATGAGAATCGCTCTCGCGCATTATATCTAGACCTATATATACGCGTGTACGGGGAGGGATGGAAATGGACGGGAGAGGGGACAGCCTGATTTTTGGGTAAAATTTCGTTGGCGTCGTCGTCGACGGTAGCAGCGGCAGTGTGCCATTAAATTACGGATTCGATGAAGCCAATATTTCGTCGGAGCTTGCTCTGGTGCCGCGACCACGTGTAGTATATGCAGAAGCGAGTCAACGTTTAGCCAAGAGCTCGGGCTGCTGCGCCACTGCTGATGCTGCTACGGAGAAATGTGATTACTCCCACCGAGAATGGCCTTTACTCTTCCTCCCTCCCTGGCGCACGTGCACGAGAGGTGTACATTTCATGCTTGGCGAAGAGAAACGAGAAGGTAAGGGGACGGTCGTTGACGAAGTGCTTGACACGATCGCGTTATCATTGAATTGTTACGTTCGTTTTCGAGCCGCGGCGACGAGTTTCGCGTCGTTGGGAGAGAGCGAGAGAGAGAGAGAGTGAATAGTCGCGGAGAGCTATAGGGCGCGCCTCGCTCTGCTGAATTTTCAATAAAATCAAGAGCGAAATTGATGCAACTCGCGCGTCGGCCGGAGGGACTTGACCTGATTTTACTTTTTCGGATGCACACCTGTGCGAAATTTTTTTTTTTTTTAATTATCGCATATAACGAAGGTTTTAAAAAAATGAAAAATGACTCCGAAACCATCGAAAGAAAAAGGAGCCGTTCGCATAAATCTAAATTGGCCAAGAAATCCAGTTCGAGCCGTATATGTAGAGCACAAGCTCGTCAAATTCAGCAAAACAAACTGTGATCAACGAGAACAAGCCCGGAGGCTTAGTCATTCGACTGATCCACTCGCCCTCGTCCGGGCGCCATATTGTGCGCTTATTACGCGCTGACACACATATCGTTGGCAGTAAAAAGGCCCCTTACTCCCCTCCCATCGTCGTTCGTAGCCCTCGAGCTATATCGCGGGAAGAAGAAAGGCGCGTTAATAAAGCGCGCGTCCCAGCAGGTGCGCTGGTGAGGGGGGGGGGAAGAGGCTGCCTTGCGATAATTCGCTCGGAACGAGCCCCGAGAGCCGAGAGTGGGAGAGAGAAAGAGAGATGTGGCTGCGCGCCTACGGGCTCGGTAATTCAAGCATCCCTGAGAAATCGGCCGAGCGGAATAGCCCCGATCGTTGGCTCGACTGCTGGTGCAGCCGCCGCCGCTGGCCAGCCCTCGTAATTCAGGGGGAGAATGGCCGCGCCATCAAACGTGCGAGCTGACCGTGTGTGCACTCGCTCGCACACACAGTAGAAAGGGGGGCGAACGGGGGCCAGAGGGCAAGCACATACCCCGTGATCCTGTCATTAATGTATCGCCACGTAGAGAGAGGGGGGTTAGTGCAGAGCGTTTACGTAGGCAGGCGCGTGTGTGCGTCGGGTCCACCAAACAGCAGCAGCAGCAGCGCAGTTTGTATCTTCGGTAAGGGCTGACTGTGTGCGGGGGGCTACTACTGCCCGTAGTAGCCTGCCGCTGGCGCGCACGGTAAACACGGCGCCGGGTTTGTGCATTTGCGGCGTGACGCCTGCACACCACGAGCTCTACTGCTCTCTCTGCTCCTGCTGCCGCCGCCGCTGCAGCAGCAACCACCACTACCGCCGGCTCTCCCAGCCGCGTAATGAATAGGACATAAATCTCCGGAGGCTCCAGGCCTCGGGAGCTGGGCTAAGCAAGAGGAGAGAGAGAGAGAGAACCTGGCCCGCACTAGCCGGATATACCGCTGTGTACGCATCGATGCAGCAATGCCCCCCCCCCCCGCTTCCACCCACCACCGCCGATGTATCTCCGCTCTCGTGTCTGGCTTACGATAGCCCATGCGAACACGTGGCTCCTACACTGCGCTCGGTCCTATATAGGCAGCTCTTATATAGCCGCGACGTCTTTTTTTTGGGATAGCGCCTGGTTATTTGTTGCCGGAGAAGTTTAACGCTGGGAATTTAAGCAAATGGCGCTTGTGTGTGTGTGTGTTTTAAACGAGGTGAGCGGACGATTGATATAGTACGATTATTTGGAAGGCTGGCAAATCGAGGATTTTATGAAATTCATTATTTACAGACACATCGGGTAATGGCAAGCGCGCGCGCAAGTAGTACACGTCAATGGCTTGTCGGACGCAGGGGCCGTTTATATTTAACAAGTGCAGCACTTCGATATTCGAGAATATTTTGATGCGTCTTGTCGCAGCGCATAAAGCAAATCTTATTCCAATGTCTGCGCCATAAAATTCTTTTAACATTTCGCCAACACCTCGGCATCTCCTATTTTTGCATGTCAAAGAGCCGAGGCTGACGCTGTCTGCGACAATTTTCAAGCGACAAAGTACGAGATGCACCCGCACAAACACACACACACAGAAACGAGAGGGAGGGAAAGCAAGAAGAAAAAAATATAGGAAAAGAAGAGAAATATAAAAATCCATCGAGTATGCGCGAGGCATCTTCTTCTCGCTTATCCCGACACCCTGCATTTACATGCATACGTATCCGAGGGAAAACACTTTTCAACGACAGAAAGTTAGAGAGAGACGGGAAGAAATCCCGTCAGCGCGCGCAAAGCGTCAAACGCGTCCTCTTTGACAGTAGCAGCAGCAGCAACCCGACGTTTTTCGATTTTAACGAGCGCCTGTCCGCGAAAATATCGAGAGATATGCGCCTGTGCTCTCTCGTATTCCCCGATACCCCGGCACGTAGCCTTTGATCAATACTCCTCGTCGTTTCTCTCGCTAATGCTCAGCGACGGTAAAGAGAAAAATAAAACGATGAAAAAAAGAAGGAGAGGACGACAAGGGGTAAACAAAGGGCAAGCTTTGCGTCTCGCGATTCTCCTTTCCGCGCGCGCGCGTTCCTTCCTCCTCCCGGGCCCAAATGGATTTTGGCAAATTGGCTGGACGTAGAGGAAAGCTCGGCTGAAGAGCAACCAGAAAAAAAGGGCCAAGAAAAGGGGGATAATAAAGAGAAGGGTAAGGTGAGAGGACGGGAGGCAGGACGCTAATCAGCACTCCGATGTGGCGTTGATGAAAAAAAATCTGCCCCTTCCCCGCAGTCCTTTGGTTCGTCTCTCTCCCTCGTCAACGTCGTCGGAGGGCGGCACGTACAAACTCCCGGCGATTCTCTCCTCGTATTCCGGTGTCCTTCAAGGAAACAATATCCTTTCTCCGGCGCGGAAAATCGAAAAGTCGCGAAGAAAGAGCGCGCGCCTTCATCGTCGTCGTCGTCGTCGTCTTCGACGGGGGCCGTTCGAGAGACTACGTCTTCTTCTCCTTTTCCTTCTCCTCGCGGTTCTCGAGTGATAAAGAGGGAGAACGGACGACGTAGCTACTACCATTCAGCCCCGCTACTGCCTGGCTTAACAATCATCCAGTACCCTTTTCAGAGAGCCAGCCGCGATAGATGCGACAGTAGCCGAGAGACATCGATTTCTCTGCCCCTACTCCTACGTCTCTCCACCCTTTTCCCCGAGTCCTCTCTTCCCATCGCCAACCTCTGCTATTTTCCGCCTCTGCCTCTCTCTTTCCTCTTGCTCTTGTTATTTCGTATTTTTTTTTCTCCACCCCGGTGGCGCTGATGGAGCCGGGAGATTCCCCGTAACGGACCATTATTGCGCGAACACCGAAGGTTAATCAAAAGTCTGCGTTGGCGTTAGACCCACTTCGGATATTATTTGCCCCTGCTACGTGAGCCTTTGGATCACTTGTGGAATTTATTTAGTAGCGCGTGTGTGTGTGCTTTCAAAAAGGCTGAGAAATTATAATTTGATGGAGCTACTTGCTTTTATGCAGTCGTTACTAGCAAGCGTTTTTAAAAATCCATACTCCTGTTAATATTACATCGCCTTTGAATTCTGATCGAATTGAAATTGATATCGAATTCGGTATGTATTCGTTCGTATTTAGCGTTATGCAGCTGCGAAAATGGATACCATTCAGTTTCGGATATATACGAATGTAATATCGAATATTAGTTTACGTTGAAGAAAAGTAACAAGCATTCAAGTTGTAATATCTCCATTCCACGCGAATCCCGTGTTATATTTATTCTGTAACATAGGTATACAGCTCAAAACGTTAATTACGAAATTCCCTACAAGGGAAATAACGATTTTTATGAACTTTTCGTCTGTAATGAATTCCTACTAAAATTCTTTACTAGGTTTATCGACAAACCTAAAAGTAATATCTTCAAAGATCAATAAAACATTTCGAAAAAATTTATTACACGTCTATTTCCGTTTCTTTTTCTCTTTCCTTCAACAACTCAAAATCACCCGAAATACACAAAAAAATATCTCAAAAAGCTCCTAAAACCCATAACCACCTAGAGAGCCGAAATGAAAAATCTTCAAACTCAGCGTCAAGCCCGGACGAGGTGATTCATGCGATCCTTCAGCCAGATGATAAAACAGCACGGAGACAAGCCCATTTCCCCCCGATACAGCCAAGCATCAACATCAGCAGTGTAGTAGCAGCAATAGCAGGGGCAATAGGAGGCTAGGAAAGCTACTGGCGTATCGCGCATTCACTTTTTGCCCGGCTTAAATCAGCCGAACGGCCCGGTGGCTGCACCCAACTCCGAGCCGAGGCTACGCTCGGCTTGCACGTTCCTCGTAAACGCGCTCGGGGCTTATCTGTCTTCTGGCGCGCGCGTTAATTCCGCGTAGCACACCGGCGGCGGCTGCGCGACGCTCACGTCGTTATCGGCGCCGCCGCTTCCGGAATTAGCGGGGGCGCGCGAAAATAGACCGCTTCGAATCTCCCCTTTCGCCTCCTACCTCTTCTTCTCTCTCAGCCAAGAGCTTACGCGTATGGGTATGACGTCTTTAAGCGCGCCGGCTCGTTTCATCGACTGGAAAGCCAATTCTTTGGGGGGTTACTAGTCCCTTCTTTTACAAACCTATCCCTCTCTCGCACGTACGTGTGAGCGACGGTGTAATTTTGCGAGTTGCAACGTCAGCTGCCCTCTGAAATGAACGAGGCGTTTATTCGAGCAAGCAACACTAGCTTCTTGTGTTTTTTTTTTCAAAGGCATCGTCAGCTCGGGAATTCGAGCGAGTCGTGATTATTTGGGGGCTTGGCGAAATTTACAGCAGCCCCCCGGCGATAAACGGCGGGGCCCTTTCGAGAGGTTCTCCAAACGAGCATGTCGCTGTGTATACGTGTGTTTGCGATATTAAAAGGCACATATTTGATTTTCGGAAAATCGGAAAAATTATTGGGTAAATATTAACCTTGCTCGAGTTTGCGTAGGATTTGAAAAAATTTTTCCGCAAGAGCCTTCTGGGTAAAATAAAATGTTATATTTTTATTCATAGATAACTTTTAGTCGAGAGGGTAGATTATTGCAGGTGAATTCAGGTCATGTTATTTCCTCCATTTAATCCGATTAAAGGTTTTTATACGTTTGAAAGAGAAACGGATTATAATATATTAAAGTCTATATTTTTGATCATTTATCATTACGAAAAAATCTTGAATATCCCGTTTCGCCATTAATCATTTAAAATTATAATTTATAGCGGACCAACAGCACTAGAGATTTTTTTAACTTTTTTTTTTTTCTAAAAAAAGCACGCATACGGCTTTTATTTCATCCGAAAAATCAAAATGACTGGCAAACGCAAAAATCCCCAGCTAAAATCACAAACTGAAATAGTTCAGAAATTTTGCGAGTCTCGGGCGCTAAATTTGTCACCTTACAGACGAGAGAATCCGTATAACCGCGGATATAAGAAGGGCCATGGTAAGACCAAAGGAAAAGTAAGGAGGGTAGGGGGTGACTTGAAAAATACATCGTTCGACGGGTAGGAGAAAGGAGGGTGGTGGTGAGGCCGCGATCGGTCGTAGCCGCTAATGAATAATGGATCGCGTTAGCGCAATCGTTTCTCACTGTCGCGTCCCGGAGCGGCACGTAGCTTCGGTGCTGGTTTCTCTCTCTCTCTCTCTTATTTCTCTCGCATGCACCGCAATCATTCCTCGCGACCTCTATTTTTTCCATTTCTTCGCGAGCGGCAAATTCCTCGAAGCCCTCCACCCCCCTGCCATCAATATCCTTGGCGATGTTGCATGTTGAATCGCGTAAAAACTGAGAGCGGCTGAAAAATGACGACAGTCAACTAGAGACGAAGCAAGACCAGGCTGGAGGATGAAGGGAGAGATGAAGCCGGGAATGCACGCGTGTTTGCCCTTTTTACTTTGCACACGGGCTGACTGGCTGGCTGGCTGAGCCTTTGTCGTGGCGCGCCGCGCGCGGAATCAATCTTCGCGCCCGAGGAGCTGGCGACGTGCCCCCCCATTCCCCCTCACCCTTCTCACCCTACCACACAGAGCCCATCTTCTTTCCTCTGCCGCTCGTTGGTTTTATCCACGCGGGACGTGGTGTCGAGGCTTTTTCTCTGTCTTTCTGTTTCTCTATGGCTCTGTGTGTATGCTGTTTGGGTTGCATGAACGTGGCTGCGCGCGAAACCGACTAATTCGCTTCATAGCTCCGGGCGATATCTCTTTCCCTCTTTCTCCTGCGCCTTTTGCGTCAAGAATATTTTTCTATTTCGCGCCCTCGCTCTTTTTGCGCATTATACTGCCGATTGGGATGAGCCTGACGGCTATTTGTTGCGCTAGAGGGAAGACTTTTTTTCTTTTTTTTCCTCGTTTGTTATTCACGGTTTTAGACCGGCTGGTTTTGACCTTTTTTCTAGATTTGTCGACGTTTTTTTTTATTTTTATATTTCAATGACGGATTATGTGCGTTAAAATAAATTGTCTACAGCAGCGGATACTTTTTATCATGGCACCGTTACGAACGCGAAATCCAATATTTCTATGCTTTTTTTTTAAGCAAACATTCAATGGAATAAACATACTATTTGCAATAGCGTGTATGGATGCGTTTTTTAGATCTGTTTTTGACAAATTCAAGCGCAATATTGGATTGATTATTATTCGGAGGCCTGGAACTTTCGCAATACACATTTTATTCAAACTGAAAATTTAATTTTTCTTCGTTTTGCGCGAAAAGTAATACGAAATATTGAAAACCGACCAATATTTACATCGTAAATAAAGCGAATATCATCTGCATGGTATTCATTTAATTTCAATATACCTTTCACGTGAATATTTTATTTGTTTTTAATAAATTAACGCAAATAAAGACGTTTTTGAAAGAGTAATTTTATGAACCATTTCATTTCACGCATTAAATTTGAATCTCGTTGTGCGGATTGGTAAGTACCGAAATCTCAGGGATTAAATCGTCGGTTGATTTTTTAAATAAAATAATTATTAAAAAAATAACCAAATAAACTGGCTTAAACAAACTTAAACGAACAGAATCGCATAATCAGTCGAAATGTATCCTCTTAAATATCGTACACAACAAATTTTTATTTTTCCAATCGTGGAATTCGAGAGATATTTACGTTGCCGTGATGCACAGTAGTCAAGCCCCGCGCGACTGACGCAAAGCCTTTCAATTCCCTTTTCCGACTGCCAGCCGCTCCGCTTCATTATTTTCCTTCCCCTCCAACCTTTTTCCTCCGGCGCGGCTTCGAGGGAAAACGGAGAGAAAAAAAAGAGCCGAAGAATAAGAAGAAGAAAGGGAAGATAAGCCATCGAGGAAACCCGCTTAACTTCTTTTCTTTCGACCGAGTATTCAGTCATTGCAACGGTAACTGATTCTTTGCACGAACATCTTTACTTGTGTACCATCAAATATTTGCGTATACCTACGGCTTTATTCCAGCCAGATAATTGGCATTTAAGAACTTTTTACGTTTGCACGGGCAACGCTTTATTCCCAACCCGGGAAAGATCGACTCGTTAAATATAGTAAACGAGCGGGGCCGCTCGCAAAAATCCCTTGAAAAGCGATAAAAAAAGTAGAAAAAACGGTCGTTTATTTCTTCTAATCGACAACTCGAGCAATAAATAAATAATCTCGAGCTTTCGCAAAGAAAAATAGAATCCCAACGAGCTCGGGAAAAAGACAAGCATCAGAGCAGCCGTGGCTGCCGTAATTGCCGGAGCGTCCTTTAAAAATAGCCCGCACTAATTTCTCTCAGGTCACTCGGAGAGGGAAAAAGTCAAAGACAAGCAATCGAGAGAGAGTAGCGACGGCACACCGGCTTGTTTTCTCGCGCAAGCTCCACTCCTCCCGGCATTCGTTGATACACTCGCTATACAGCAGACGAGAGGGAAAGAGTCGTCTATTTCAGGGCGACGCTCATCGATCCTCCGCGCGCACCTCATGTTATTTTCAAGTGACCGAAGATACTGCCCGACACTGACACTAAATCCGGCAGGCCAGACCATCGATTCGATCACACGTGTCTCCGGTGCGCCGAAACAGAATGCGCGTGTGTACCTTTGGAAGTAAAGTCGCGACTGAGGCAGAGAGCACGCTACTACGCCCGGAGTGACGGAGCGCTTTTCTCGCCGCCTGATAAATAATGCCAGTCCGTGTGCTTCTGATGTTTAATCGATGAGTAATGACTTTGAGATTTGCTCGTTTGGCTTGGGCTGATGCCGAGATTTTAGGGGGAGTGCGAAATTTAGCGAGAGCTTGCAATTTAACCAGTCATTTTTATAATCGATCCTGCGGCGACGTTTGGACTAATCACTTGGGATAGGCGGTTGTAAAAATTTTTGGTTGTAACAGTGAGTCGTCAAACTTGGCTGCCAAAGTGTCACAAAAAACTCGAGTTGGGATCTTGCAAATATCAAAGTCCATTCAAGGGTTAGACAGAGTTCTCGGGCGCCATTATTCACTCAGCCGTCAGCTGAGCTAATTTCGTTTCATCGTGAAAAATCGCACCAAGCCGCGCGCGTTTTATGACCCGCCTGACGGAATGAAGAGCGACGGCCAAGCAGCGAAAGAGAGAGAGAAAGCTTATGCGGAGACAAGAAAAGCCAGCATCGAAACTTCGGCGCCGGCCTGTGCTTTACATCACACGAAAGGTGAAGTAAGGGGGGAGAAAGCCGAGTTCTAGCGTGTAGGAAGAAAGACTCCCCGGGCGACTCTATCTCGGCGAGCGGCCGCGGGAAACTCATATTTTCGCATTAGGGCCGAACGAACGCAGGCGAGAGAGGCTGCCAAGAGGAAGGAGAGCCAGATAAGATCGGATGTAGGTTCGTCCTTCCGCGGTTGCTATCACGTCGCAATACGCGTCTGCTTTTCGACAACTCGATTCTTCGCGCCTACACATAAGCCGTTAAGGTGAGCTAGTGTAGATGGAGAAGGGGGGTTATCTTTCGTTGGATGTCGCGTGCTCCGATGGCTCCATAAGAAATCGAGAGGTTGGCCTTTGATTCAGGGCCTTGAGTGCGAGCCAGAATTTGGAAAAATCCCCGGGAACCGGTAGCGGCGCCGCCTGTTAAAGCGAGAAAATTCACGCCCGCGTATAAATTTCGCCTCCGACTACCGGCACTTTCCAGCACGTCCCTATAATCCTTATTCCCCCCCCCCCGAAAATTTTCAAAGATATATCTTACTGCTGGTGCAATAGAGCACGTTTTAGCTCGGCATCAATTGGGAAATCGACAAATGCCCGACGCTTAAATCCCATTAGGAAATTAATTGCAGCGAGCGCGAGCGAGAGAGCCTCTGTGTGCGTAGCTAAATCCTCTGAAGACGCGCTCTCGCAATCACGAGAGACTCGAAAAATCCGACGGCGAAAGGTCTCTTCGAACGGGCGACACCGAGACGAGAGCCAATCGAGAAGAGTACGTCTCGCGCGCTCCGTGCAATTCTTTAGCCACACAGCGCTTTGCTTCCCCTACACCCACGACGACGCGCTACCCTCTTTCTACTCACGTGATTACACGCCCGGACACGCTCTCGCTCGTTCTCTCGTTACTTTTGCCTCGGCGGAATTAAACGCTCGCTTACGCCCCTCGTAATCGGCAAACTCCTTATTTATATTGCCCGCGACCTTCTGTGTAAGTGTCGACGATGCGAACGTTTTTTTATTCCAAAGTAGCTTTACAGACGACCGTTTGTCCCTGGAATTATTAACGCGGTTAAAACGCACGCTGGGGGAAAAAGGCCAGACACTCACGTAGAGCAGAGCAACGGTAAATTATCCCCCAACCGCGACTGAAACCGCATACTCGCTGGTCGTGCGGCGCGAGAAAAGAGAAGGGGGGAACAAAAAAAACCGTCGTCATCAAAAAGTTTGCGCTCGGCAACAAACTTTCGGCGCGTCGTATTATACAGAGACGTCTTTCGTCACGTCGTTGAAAAACGTCCGGGCTGGCTGGCGGTAGGGGGCTGTGCGCCGCGCGGAAAAAGTTCCGGGTAACTCGGGGGAGCGCAAGAATCGAGCCACGCAAAATGAAAAGACATTTACGAGATCTAGCTTGGGTAAGGGGACAGAAGTTGGCTTGGAGAAGAAAAAGTCGCGGAACTAGAGGGGGGGGAGGGAGGTAAGGAGGGAATGGCCGGGCGGCCCGCAATTGCGTGGCATCAAGTTATTTCGCCGCAGGGGCTCGTAGTGTGGAGGGGGGGAGTCTTTGACTCAGTCGCGTCTCCGTCGTCGTCTTCGCGGTCGACGCTGCGGTGGTGGTCGTGGTGGCGGCTGGGGGGAGGGGGGGGCGATAGTTTCTAGCCCGGCGGCTGCGCGCCGCTGCACGCGCGCGCCCTCCGCGACTCTGGCACGCGCAACAAGTGATGTTATTAGGTGGGCGGGGGGCGGGCGGCGAATCATAATGCATAACTCTGCGCCATCCCCCCTTCCCCTCACGTCGCCAACCTACTCGAGCGTCTTCTTCTTTCTCTCGTGCTCGCCTTCCTTCTTGCGCTTACATAGACGCTCGCTCGCGGGGCACGTTTTTCTTCTCCAGCATCGATGACTCTTCTCTCTCTGTTCTTCCTCGTCGGCCCGGTTAGACTCTCGATGTCTCTGCCTCCGTCACATCCGGTTTTACGAGCGATAACGCTTTTTATTGCGCTTCTTGACCTTTTTCCCCTGCTAAATTTTCTCATCTTTTTTTTTCTTTCGCTTCTTTTGTGATTCCAGGCTTTCCGAATACGTCTCTTACACCTGTGTTTTCTCGATGCCGGAATCAATTCTTTTCCCCCGCCATTACCTTTTACTGTTGGTTTTTACTGAGAATTGTTTTTCAGGAATTTCATATTCAGATGGGAATTGACGGTGGCGTTCGATGTAATAAGAAAGATAAATTTAAAATTTTCCCCATGAGTATGTAAGTATTAGCTTACACTTCCTTCCTCGACTCAATTCTCAAAATATCTCGAGCACAAACATTTGTATCGCATACGAATGCTTCGCCATAGAGAAAGACAGAGAGACGCATAAAGCTGATCCCCTAGTGCGCTATTCTCGCGACATAACGGGGCGTTAATGGAGCGTCATCTCAAGGCGCACTCAGGGTCCAAATCCTTATTCATCCCCTCCTCTTCCATCCCCCCTGCTCCGTCTGCATCCAGCTTCTCGTTATCTTTCCCTAATCCCCACCGAGATTCCTCGGTACGGCGCCGCTGCTTGATATGATAATTTCGCGGTGGAATCACAGATGAGAGTCGCTCTCTCGTGCCGCCATCCCCTCTCTACTCTACCTCTAGCTCGACGAAATCTTGTCCCACGCCGGTGAAATTTTCATTTTCACGCCGCACGTAACGAAGAACAAAGCCGCTTTATATTATGCGTGGACGACACGCCGGGCGGAAAATTCGAACGCGGCATAAGAAGTTGTCTGCGGCTCTGCGGAGAGTCGGGAGAAAAAAAGTTGGCGGTAAGAAAAACCGGGCACCTGCCTCCACGCGGTTGGGCAAAAGAAGTAGGAGGTAGATAGTAGGCTCGGGGCTTGAGCTTCTTGGAAAGCTCTCGATTTATGATGATTCCCCCGCTTGGGTGGGCTGCTTTAAACTTAATGTTTTTTTTGGGGAGGGCCAGAGAGCTGGCCTGTTTTTACGGCTGTCTCGCGAATGCCGCCAAGCAACCCCGTTGCTATACCTGCCGAGTGGCTAAGCCGAGAGACTGATCTCACGGCTTTTTCTTCGTTACCGACCTAATCCTCTAAATATACAGCCATTGATTTTCACCTTATATTCTTGGCGCCGTTCGGCTGTTTTCGAGGCTTGTGCTCGAGCCAGAGTAAGAGAGTCAGGTTCACTGTACGCTTGATCTTATAATATACACCGCGATATGCCGTCTTTTTAAGCTTATTATAGAGCGTTAGTTCGTTAACCCCTTCAATCTCATAATTTATACTGCAGTTTTTCTCCGGATTAACCAGGAGGGGGCGCGCGCTCGTTGTTGGCTTAATACTTAAATACGGCCGTAGCATTTTCTAAATAACGAACTCGTAAACGAGTTGTTATTAAAAAATTCACTAGTCCACCGCGTATAATCGTTAGGGAATGGAAAAATAAAAAATTTATTAAGCCAACCGTAATAACGTTATATTCGTCGAGGAAGGGGGGGGGTGGGCCCTTAGGACATGTTATAAACATAACTCATAGCGTGGACACATCCACGTCGGGCATGCCTTCGGTCAAAAGAGCAGAGAAACACGGCTGACCGAGCGTGTAGCCCTCGCAACACACACACGCGACCGTAAAAAATGATGGTCGGTCATGAAATATTGCGGAAATATACACACACATATTTTTTTTTTTCGTTCCTTTTCAATTTCGCTTTATCGCCCAGCAAGATTTCTTTTCATCGCGCAGCCGCGGCGTAACACTAGCGTCGAAAAAAAGAGGGAGGAAGGGAACGAGCAAATGATCATAGAAAGAGGTGGAGTAGTGGGTGGTGGATGGGCGCCGGGCGTTGCTATTTTTCCAGGTTCGCTCCTTTTTCAATTCGGCGCCTGCTCTTCTATTTGTACGTAATAACACACGCACAGAGAGACACAGACATACACACAGACTCTCTCGTTTTCCGTTTGCCTCTCTCCGGCAAGCGGTCCTTTATCGGGATTCCTCGCTTTTTCACTCTGCCTCTCCTCTTTTCCCATCTATATCGATTCAACGTGGGGAGCTTAGTTTTCGGGCCGGGTCCTCTTCTGTTTCTTGCCGCGCTCTGCCATTTTTCCTGCCGCGTCCGGAAGGTATATCGCGTGCTCCGGCACACCTCTACCTTTTTTTCACTCTCCCTCTCTCTCTCGCTCTCTCGAGGGGCCTCTCCACTCTCTATCAATTTAATAAGTGATTGCAATGATCTCCAGCCTTAACCGTCTGGAGCACGCTCTTATCTCCCTCGTTCTCTTTCTCTCTCTATCCCTCTCTTCTCTTTATTTTTTGTTCGTTCGAACCGAGTTCACCAGTTCAAAGTGGAAAATATAGGATTTTTCGAGCGGCATTATTGAGTTTGAATGAAGATTGGCTTTATCGTCGATCGACTATCAAAATTGAAGATACAACCTTTGGCTTACTGCAAGCTAGGCAAAGATTTTATTTTTGCCAAAATTTCGTTACTTCTACCGAAAGAGGGAGGAACAAGAACGAAGGGGCAAACAGCAAAGTTTTTCAGTTTTTTTCCTGCTGAATATTCTTTTTTTAAAGCAGATAATATTTCGCGTCTCCTAACGACAGACAATTCCCCGAGGAATTAACTTGCATAACCACGGACGAAGTAAAAAAAAGTCCTTCGTCATTTTCTAGGCAATCCCAAGAGGGAAAGAGAGAGAGAGAGAAGCGGGAAAGCGAGTCTCGTCGCTCGCACTGGCACTCTCTCTTATCAACGCTTATTTTTCTATTTCGTCGAAGCGTTGAAAAAAGAGCTGGCGCAACGCCCCTCTTCATCTCGGCCATTCGCGCCTAAGATTTCACGACAGCGTTGATATATAGCCCGGTATACACAGTGGGAGAGGCGGGGGGCGGGCGGGATAGCTACATTGGTGGGCGTCAAGTGTAAACTGGAACGACTTTGACGCTGGCGAACTAGTACCGCTCTTTCTCTCACTCCCTCTCTGCTCTCTTTCCCTCGGCCCGTTTTTTTTTCCTCTTTATTTTTCCTGCACTCCAGTCCCTCGCGCCCCGGCTACATATGCGCTTTCCATTTGAAGTGTTCCACTTTCGATCCGCGGCCTTCTATATATACATATCTCTCTCTCTCTCTCTCTTTTTCAGCCCAGTCCAACGACCGGGGCGCGCATTTGACTCTAGCGCGAGCGCGAAAGGTGCTTGACCTTTCCAAATTTTCCTTTCCTCCCGTTACCCGATGGATCGCGTCGCGCATTCCCCCCGCCAGCAAGCCACTCCATCGTCCCGAAAGGACAATGCACTCGCGTTTCCTGCCGCCCCCGCTGGAAAATCAATTTGCCGTGAACGTGCCATCTGAGTGGCTGAATAAAGATTTCATGTTCCTCTATATACATAGCGTTATAAATAAAACCGTAGAACAGGCCGGGAGAGAAGACTGTAATTTCGTAACGATTAGATCAAAATTGATTTTCACTAGCGGACCGGAGCGAACGAGCGAAATAATAAAACCCGAGCGTTGCGGAGAGTCGGAGAAAGGTAGAGAAAAGTTTGTTACAACCGCGCCTCATATCCAATATAATAAATCGCAAGCTCGAGGAGAAAAAGTCGTCCGGGAAAATCTGCCGAGTAACGGTAAAAAGCCCGAGCGCCCAGAGGCAAAGCTAATTAAATGGGGCTATAGTAGAAAACTCTCGAAGAGTAGGGAAGGGCGAGAACGCGCGCAGGTAAGCTCGCTGGGGCAATCGAGAAAGTGCCGAGTCGTGGTTAATGCGCCGTCCGAGCTTAATTTTTCCCAGGCCGCACACTACCTGTGGCCCCGCGCCTCTGCTTTGGCTTTCCATAACGAGAGTCATTCTCGCCGCGCTGGAATCTCCCGTGTCTGGACGCTTGATCCTCTTATGCAAAACAACGGGGCCGTTTTCGGTGATACGACCTCGCAGTTACCCCCCCAACTCCGACGATTACGTCCCGACAGCGCGAAAGCTCGTTCGGCCGGCAGACGAGGCGCATCGGCCGGAAATTGCTGGGACGCCGGCGTCGTGATAGCGTCAATTTATAATTCGCCAGGTAGCTCTCTCTCTCTCGGCGGAAAGTTCGCAGCCAAGTTGGACGTGTAAACGCCTCGGCGCTATTCGTGTACGCGTATAATTTCCGCGGCGCGTGCCGGATGCGGAGGGTGGAGCCCGTCTTAACCCAACGATTAACCCCTTGCAAGCTCGCTGACCAGCCTGCGCCTGTAAAGCTCTCCACCCCTTCATCGTCTTCTCCCTCATCCGCGAAGGTAACTTTTTGATGAGATGAATCGTGCGCGCCTTTTCCCCTCTATCGATAGTGATTGATTGCGCGCGAGTTTTCTCTCTGTCTCTCTGGCTATTGCAGCAGTTTTACGCGCGGGGGCCGCTTTTTACCCCACGGACTCTCTCACTCTCGGCCCTCAACTTTTTCAATCGCTCGGGCTTATTGCTCTGGGCTTAATTAAAATGCCTTTGATTTTCAGCCGATGATTGTTAAATTCATCGGGGGGAGCGATCCTAACTCTTCGCTGAATACTCGATACGAGTCGCGATATTACCAGTTGAAATAAACTTGGCCTTTTCATATTAATTTTTTCCGCTGCTCCCCACGCTATGGGCACACACTGTATCTTTCTCTCGGTTACGTATTTCCGGATACACGTGAAAAATTGATAAAAGCGAGATAAATATTGATACGATTCTTTTTTCGCACAAAAGCACTTTGTTGTCAATATTTTACAATTCCATCCAGTCGAATGAGCGATACGACAGAGGCGGGAACGTAATGGCCGGCAGAGAAGCAAGCCGCGAGAGTGCGAGAGTACGAAAAGCGCACGCGACGAGCCCATTTCCTCCGAGGCACGAAGAGAAGCGCCTCGGGATTTCTCGATTTCTTCGCACAATCGCGGCGGCGATCGATGCGAAATCTCTCACTTCCTTCCTTGCTTGCGGCGAATAATCCTCCGTCCCGTCTACGTGCCAGTGGCTCTTATTATTTAGAGCCGAGGAGGAGCGGCGTGTGCGGCTGGCAGAGCCCCGGTCATCGCTCGGGCGATAAACCAGCAGTAGCCCTCATTTTTCCAGGATTGCGGCATCCTCTATCCTCTTCCTCTCTTTCTGCATTTTCAGGCTACAGCCTGATCGCGGAAACGGACGTCCGCGCTCGTGAAAAATGGCTGGCCTCGCGTTTCCGGCGTTGCCTCACGGCTTCCATACCGGGAAAGGCGTATATAACACGGCTCTAGCGCTCGTAAACCGAAAGAAAAGCAGTTGGCATAAATATGAACTGCTGCGCCGGATGCACTGTCAGACCACTCCCCTCACCCGAGTACTCGGCTAGGATGCGATAATTAAAGTAGCGTTATGAGCGCGAGCTTTGATTCTTCGCCCCCAGACGCGGAGAGAAATTACCCTCTGGTTGTTCGATTATGTTAATCTTGGGATTACGTCGCGCACAAAAGGGGATGGAGCTTGTCGTATTTTGCTGAGATTACGAAAACTCAACCACTGCTCGGCTATTGGGTTACTGTGGCGCGAAGTAATGTGATATTATAATGCTGACACAATTTTAGCTCTCTCTCTATCTCTTTTTTGTACATTCATTTTCGGTTAAATTTGGCGGATAATTTTCGTCGCGAAATGCATTCAAATATTTTGACTTATCGCCAGAGATTTTATATACTACTGTATATCTGTGACGTGTTCGACTTTCGTGAATTAAATTCAACGAATAAGTAATTATTATTGAATTAATATAAGCATTGTTAATGGACAATGCAAGGCTCATTGATGCCGGTGCCTTTTTCTTTCTCGCTTATCGAAAAGTCACCGGGGCAAACGTGTATCCGGTTGCACAGCCCGAGCTACAATGGTACATTGTGTAAACAAAGTTATCGAGACGCGCTATATTGTTGAATTGTACAAAAGATGTGTGTGTATATGCTGGGAGCAAAATATTCGATTACCATTATCAATCCAATTAATGAAATTTAAATTCTACCAAATGATACAATAATCGACAGTAATATTGATAATATTATCGATTTGTCATATAATTCAAGTAATAAAGCTCGACTGTAAAACAAAGCCTCGTACGAATAGCATTCCTGAGGCCTGAAATTTATATTGCAACATTGGAACAATAAAATTTATTGGATTAATTTTGATTAATACCCTTTGAAACGCTGCACGCCAGTATTTCACAAATTCTCTGACAAATTTCATATAAATTTCCTTGTTTAGGATATCTTTTGTTTAAACAACTTTAATTTCAGTACATGATACAGTCAAATCAGCCGTGTAAACGTCGAGAGTAAGACGCATCAAACGTAACAGATAAAACAAGGCCGCACACAGAGAGCGCGTAGAGGGTCATTCCGCTTATGCAACGCGAACCTTATGGGCGTGAGAGCTTCGTAGTGGCGCTTGGGTCATTAGGGAGCGAGGCCGGTGTCGAAAACCCGCTCTCTCGCCGTCTACATTTAAAATGCAGCGGTAATGAGCGCAAGTTAAATAGGGGGCGGACCGGGGGGGCCCTTCTCGTTCGCACAGCCAACGCGTGGATGACCCTCGTAGTTTGTCTGCGCGTTCTTCTCCAGAAATCTCTCACGCATCTCATTAGAAGAAACGCCGTTCCAAACCGGCTTTACAAAGGCAAACGGATCGAGGCTGTCCGAAGTCTACGCTGCGACGTCTAGCAAGAGAAACATCCTTACAATTCAGTCGACTTTTATCCTTTTTTTTATATAGCTTGAAAACTTTGGGCTGACTGGAAGAGAAGAGGGAGGAAATCTCTTGGTCCGTATGAAGTCGAGCATTCGCAAGTTGTACATGGATCTCTTGCTTTCTCTGTTTCAGGGGGCCGAAGTTTCGAGGATGCGCTGAGCCGGCCTTGCGACCTTGCCGTGCCGCGCGCCGAATTACGACGAGAGAGGATGGATCCGAGCTCCCTGCTGCCGCTGATCCTCCTGATCGGTGAGTCGTCGTTTAGCTATTACGCTTTATATACAGCCCGCCCCCCTACACTTCACTACTCCCGTATCTGCCTTCATCCCGATCGACCTTAATCCCACGTTTACGCTCGTCCTCGACAAGCCTGCTCCAACTAAATCCCTGATTTTTCCTCCTCGCACCTAGGCTCGGCGCATGAAATCTCTGATATTTCCATGAATTATTATTTTGCTCCATTAAAGCAGTAATAATTGAATATTCGCAGAGCAGACTATTACGGGTCAGGCACAGAGCGATTAAGCACTCACTCTGCGTTTCAACTGTACGATCGACTCGTATTTCGATAACACTCGAGTGTCGTAAAAATGTTGCAAAAATTCATCCCGCGTATACGGAAAACGCGAACGCACGTTATTTGACTTTGGTAAGGAGAAATATGATGTGCAAAAGCTGCAAAACGTCCCGATACATCCCCTTCAATTCATTCGATAATGCATCATCCGTCACCGGAGGGAGAGGCGCCAGTCGTAGCAAATTAAAAGGAAAAAAAACAAGCCGACGACTCGGCAGGCGCAAAGAGGAAGCACAGCGCTGTGAAAGTAAAGACTCGGGCTATGTACGCGTCGCTCAACCGAGAGGGAGAGCGAGAGAGAAATACGGCGTTCAATTCCCACGAAATGGCGAAGTTTACCTTTGCCCAGGCTGCAGCAGCGCGTCCTCTCGCGGGTGGTAGTGGTCCGGGCATCGCGAAGAATCGAATCCCCTCGGCGTGCAGGTGTGAAAGCGGCAGGGTTTCCGATTTGCCGAGTGCACAGCTCTCAAGCCCCTCCCCCCTCCTCTCAGCCCCTCTTCTCTCTCGTCTATCCCGGTCGAACGAAATTTCCTCGTCCCTTGCATTTTCGCGCTGCTTACTTTTTTTTCCTCTCTCTCTCTCTCTCTCTCTCTCTCTCCCGTCTCCCTCGGCGCGAGAGCAGTTCCGGGACGAGAGGGAGAGAGAGCGGCATTAACGGAAAACGAATTCCGGACTGCTGCGGACTTAGCCGGCCCTTCACCCCTCTACTCTCCCTCCCCCTGCTACTCTTCGGCTGTCTGTACACCGGTAATGGTCGAGCTGGGCGAATGGAGGAGGAAGAGAGAGAAGCGAGAAGAGGGGAATAGTGGAAAATACGTGGAAAGTTGCCAGCGACAATGGAAAATTGGCAGCGATCGAACTGACAGTCTTATACTCTCTTGACGATGCGCGCGCGCTCGCTCGCGTCTTTGCCGAGTGTGCGGATATGTGGCTCATTTTTCAACTCTTTTGTTTCATATTTTGTTTTTTTTTTTAACGGAATGTCAGTGGAGTTCTTTCTTTACTAGACAATTGATTTATGCCGTTCGTTTGTGATTCCATCGAATTAATTTCTACCGACTGATTGAGCGTTATTTGGGGCTTTGATAAAGTGTCTTTTATGGAGTAGGAATGCGAGTTATTGCGTCGGTTTATTCATTGATCTGTGTGCATGTACACGTATACGTGTGTTTGTGTCTGTAGTGGTGTTCTCGAGTGTACGGGGTCGATGCAGGTGGTTGTCTCATCGGCGAAATTCAATATGGTCTAGTTTCGATCCCTATGTATTCATTAACGTGGCTGGGCTCGAGCTACGTAATATTTCGGCCAATTGATGGTTCTAACTAGCTCGTTAAAAGGCGTGTTCGAATAGTTCAAGAGACACAACTAAACGGAACAGTTCACTGTGCGCGCCAAACGCTATAATAAAATAACAACGTGGCGAGCGTAAATTCGCGAGATTGTCAAAAGGCAAAATTCACTTCTAATACAGCGTTCGCATAGAAAAGCAACGGGCCATTCGGGAGTCCCAAAATAAAAAAAGAAAAAAAATAAACGGAGCGAAGCTGAAATAAAATCATCGAAAAACGAGATGAAAAGAAAACTACATATAGTAGAGAGAGAGCCTACATTCCCAGACACGTCCATCCGATAGCCATCAATACTTGGTCCAAGCCTCTCCAGTGTACACAAACCGAGTGGAGCGCATTTCATTCCCTCACGACAGATTTCAGGTTAACAAAAAAAAATCCATCCCCGCCATCTTTCTTTACCAGCCACTCACACGGTACAGCTATTCAAGCCCGTGTCAACGATAAGTCGCTCCCTCTCTCTCTCCCTCCGCGCTTGTATATAATACACACATACTCATACACACACGCACACACATACATTGCGCGATGCGACAAAAGGCCGGAGGGCGTGAGAGGCGTTGAAGCGCCAAGCGAAAAACCGTACGTTTCGCCTGGTCCATGAAGGCCTCCGTACCGAGAGGAGGAGAGGTGGAGGTGAAGAGGGGTAGCTCGGGACATCGGATGACGAGTAATCGATCACGAGCACTCTGCCAACAGGCCGGTATATATCGGCTCGGAGAACCAAGAGAGAGAGAGAGAGAGAGAGACCGGGACAGGCCCTCCGCAACTCTCATTTCCAATCAGCGCATCCGTCCATCCCCCTCACCCTCCTCTCACCCTCTCTTACTCTTTTCCAGCAAAAAATCCTTGTTTATCCCCCGCAAACACTCGGCGCTCTCGCACGCCACCCCCCCCCCCCTCTCGCGCGCACCGCTAGTCCAGGCTCATGCTGCTTTGCCTACCAGCTATATATCCCTGCTCTGGCGAGTTTCGATGTTTTTTCGAGCCCCGAGTCCAGCGGCGAGAGCCCAAGAGTGCTCCGAAAACTTCGATTTCATGCCGTGGCTGTGTGTTGAGCCTCCTCCCGCTACTGCTGCTGCTACTACTTCTGATTCTGGGGCGAAAGGGACTCGAGAGTCGTCGGAAGAACACGTTCTGGAAGTATATAGAGAAACGGAGGGTTCGAAAGTGGAGAGAGAGAAAAAAACCAAACAAACTTCGATTTCGCCTGTGATCGATGTGCAAACAGCGTGAAAAATTCGTGCAAGCCTATACGAGGCCGAATGAAATTGCGACGTTTATTGTTGCTGATCAATGGGCTAACGCTATATATTGATGCAGTTCTCATAGTATTATCCCCAGAGTAACTTGAAAAACGTTAGAAAGACGTAACAGCGAAATAGTAAAGCAAGTCCACTTAAAATACGACAGCTACGCCAGTGTACGTACAGGAAAGAGGAGGCGGCCTCGGCACGAGTATCCAGTACCAGCGCGTGTCCCTCTATCGATTTCTGACCGATGGACTATCGCGAAATAGCCCCGCATCTGTCTCTTCTCCGCAAGTGTTCCTCTCACTCCCACGCCTGGCGCACATCTCTTCCTCCTCAGAACGCTGATTTCTCTATATCGCACGCAGAGTGAAAAAGAAAATCCGCGCGATTCTATTCGTCGGATGATCGACGAGGATAGATGGACGCGCGTGGGGGGTAAGGGACGTGAGAAAAAATAGTAGGCCAGTGGTTTTCTTGGGGGGAGTGGATGATGTATGTAGGGCTGTTGCGAATGCGAATTTGAAAAATCTAGCGGGCGCGCCCGATAAGACTCGGCTCTAGTATACCGGAAAGAGATCGGGATGTACGTGTATAGGGGTGGGGCGAGAACGCCTCGTCTTCCGGGCCGGCGCGACGTTAGAATTAATGCGGCAACGAGGGCAGACGACGACGCCGAGAGAGAGAGAGAGAGAGAGAGAGCAGGGCATAGGCCGCGGACGTTAATAAAATACGTGATATCGATACCTGCTGCTACATCAGTGTCAATATTAATGAATAAATTCATGTCACGCGCTTTGATTCGAATCGCGGGAATAAAGTTAACGTATGTGTGTTCTCTCTCTCTCTCTCTCTTTCGGAATGTGCTTGATGTAAAATCAATAGTATTATCAGTTATGGGAACATTTATACATCAGATTTTCAATCAGCCGCGAATTCAGTCGCGAATCAGTGAAGGTATTAAAAAAAAAATGAAAAAAAGGATGGATTATTGAACCAATGTTGAAACTGCGAAGATTGAAGAATTCGAAAGATAAAGAATAATCTTGGAGAATGAATAATTATAGCTTGTACGGGTATATAGGTGCGTATATCGAGCGAGCGAGTATATGAGACTGTAACTCCGCACGAATTTCATTAGCACGCGGATTAATATCCATAGAGAAAGAGGAATAGAACTCAAACGAACTGTCAATACCCGCAGACAGAGAGAGAGAGAGAGAGAGAGGGCGCATAGTCGAAAGAAAGCGCATAGCACGTGGGAGGACACACGTAGCCTTGCTACGTCAAAAGAAGCCGCGAATGAGAAAGCTACGTGGCTCTGATGGTGGTGGTGATGGTACGAACGTATCTCTCGTGACAAATTAAAAGTGCGCGAAAAAACGCGTCGCGCCGTGGAGTAGGTGGGGTGGACGAGCTTCAAAAGGGTCTAGTGCAGCGGCGCTGCAGACAAAGCGCGCGCGCGCGCAAGCACCAACCGAGAGGGAAATGAAAAAATTCCGAGGGGTGACTATATATCGACGCCGACGACGACTACGACATGGACGTTGCTTTGGAACCAAGAAGAGAGACTCTCGGAACATACGTATATATAGCCTTCTCCGATAGCAAAGTCCCAGCTTTTTTCCGATCGGATGGAGATGGAAAAGAGAGACCGCAAAGGCCGAGGCCGACGTTATGCCACTGCGAGCTTTTCCGTATATATAAGATGGAGAGCTCTGGAAACGAGAGACGCTTTTACTTTTAATCAAACGTAGCGCTTGTTGATTGGTTAAACGTATAACGGGTTAATGTTTGATAAACAGTGGAGGTGGAAAAATTAACCGTCCGTTTTCATTTGTACGCTAGCAACAACAAGAAGCTCTATTCGCTTTGATCAACCTGATGGTCTGTCGGTGAATTAATTAAAACTCAAATTGAACGTTTTCCTAGAGCCCGTAATATTTATTTGCGAAATGAAGCGTTAACAAAAGATCCATGTTTATATCAATATATCAAAAGTGCAAGCTTATATCAAAGAGTGACCTGCAGCGGTAACGACCTGCTCGAGTTAAAAAGCGTGGACCACATAAAAAAACGGTATCCAACAGATAAACCATGATGCAGGACACGTATACGAGGAGCATGATAAATCGAGAGCTGATGCCGGCATAGTGTCAGAGGCCCGTAGGCCGTCAAGGTATATATCCAAGGGGACATCAGCTCCGTAGCGTTCTTCTTCGATCAGGTCAAGAAATGCGCTTTCGGATGGAAACTGCTCGCTCGTTTAATACTAACCGGCCGTTCGATCGGGCAGTAAAAGTCGCGTAAAACGTATACCCCGGGAGTTTATACTTTTCGGAGGCGGAGGGGAGGTTGCTCTCGGAATTGCGCGCATTGATAGCCGACCGCGCCGACAATTTTTCTGCCTCCCACGCGCGTATGTGAGTGTCGCATTCGAAGGAAGACGAGGTTGTTTAGATATGCACCGGGAGAGCGGCATTACGCGCAAATGGAAAAGTTTATGTGGAATATAAAAACAAGTATCGCATGATTTACGCCTCCCGCTGCTGCTGCTTGGGATTATTATTGGCTACCACTGGAGGCGAAGAGAGCCAGACTCGCCCGGCTGATTGAACTCTAACTTATACTACTTGATCTGCTCGAGGCTCCTATTGGCTTGTTGTTTATTCATTTAGATCTAGCGCGGAGAGTGCGGTGAACGTAAAAGTCAGTTTTATCGTGTTTGGTATATACGGAAGGTATATAAACGTAGCGACGAAATTTCATTTGAATTTTGATGGTGATAATAAATAGAGAGAAAAGCAGATTATAAAATTTATCTGATTATTAATAAGCCGGCTGTGGGCTAATGAGGTGGTTTATAACGTTCATTTGATGGAAGACGTGTAACAGTTTCGATATTCCAAATCAATATACAGTGAACAAAGCCTATTACGTGCCGAAAGAAAAGTCGATAAAGTCGCGCCAAATTCTGTAGCTGTATCTACACTGTATAAATAGCTAACAAAATAATCCTCGTATTATTTCTCTCTTTTCTTTTAGCGAAACTATCTCCGCGCTGCATCTATTATTCATTAGAGGTTCGTTTTAAAAATCTCTCACTGGCAAGCTAATCCGCAAAAGGCAATCTCTATAAACCCATCCCTCGCTCGGGCTGTAAAATGTTAAAAAGCCATAAATTGAAATTCAAAATTCATCCATCAATCTAAAAACTCGAACGAAAGAGAGAGGGAGAGGGAGGAAGTGATACTCATTCCACACGGGTGTTGGTCAGAGGAAAGAGAGAGAGTCAGGATAAAGTAGCAAGAAGAGGAAGGTGGCGTGGCGAGGGGGATTCGGGTGCGAGGGAGTAGGAGCCGTAAACCGAGGCCGGGTCCGGAGAGCAGTAGTCCGGCTTTGGGGCACTGATCGTAAAATGATAAAAGAATTAACGGGCCGAAGTGAGGATAGGAGATTCGCTGCCCCGTAGTTTACGAGCCTCTGCTTTTGCATGTGCGGAGAGAGAGAGAGAGAGAGGTGGTACGCGCATTTATTTCGCGTTACGAGCGGCGCCACCTCGCTGGACTTTCGGTGCAATAACCTTCGATTTATTGGAAGAGCTGCCCGGTGAGGTCGGTCTTATGCGCGCGCTCGTCAAATGTTGGGCGTCTCGGGGCGTGTTTTCCCGTCGGCCGCGGACGAAATAATTTTTAGCGCGAGCCGCTTTCGGCTTTTAGCCCGCTGCTGCGTCCGCGGCTTTTCGAGGATTTGCCGCGCACGGCTTACCCTTTACTCCCTCATCCGCCACTCCCAGCGCTTTACCAACGCCATCCCATTAGGATAATATTTCAGGGCTGGCTTTATGCTGATAGTCCGCGGTAACGGAGAGGGATTTCCTCCTCAGGGGTTATGTGCTTGGTAGTTCTCTAGGAGGCTTTGGTTTTATCATTCGGTTAATTTTTATCGCGCGATTATGACGATTAATATTTCATAAGGGCTGGCTTTTAATTGAAACGACGAGTCCAACGTCTTGGTATACACACACGTGTACGAAGGTATGTAAGGGCCGCTTTTCGGGCCGGCGTATTAGCATTCAAACGCTGCTCCTCTCCCCGTCGGACTATGGAGCTTTGAATTAATTCATGCAAGCTTGCTTAGGGCTGGAACATAAGGAGGATAACCGATAGCTCCTGATGACCCGCATTCATACATGCGATATGATTGGCTAATGGCGAATGAAAAATTCACGAGCTCATTGAATTTTTATGAAATTGTTGAATTATCTTTTTTTTTTTTATAGAGCGCGATAAGTTGTAGCTTTGTGTAAATACAAGAAAAACTGCGGGAAAGAGAAAATATAACGGTACATTGACCCCGTAAAACTAATAAACCGACAATCCTTTTCGTATCCTCGTGCCAGGATCGATATTTATTTCGTTCTTTAGACTTTTATTACGGAATAATACTCCAATATAAAGAAAAGCCTCACATCTCGAAATTTCTTTCTTTTTTTCTCTCTCTCTCTCGTATAGAGGGTCTCAACAGAGCTATGACATCGACATTACAGATACCCAACAGCTTTCCGAACGAGGTATAGACCTATAGGAAAGAGAAAACTCTCGGAAAAAAAGGAAGCTTCGGCAAAAATAAGGAGAAAAGCCAAGAAATCCCAGGGAGACAAGAATCGCAGTAACGGTCGAGTGTTGTCCAAGGGGGATCGGCAGGGGCGCTGTCGCTTTGAAAAAAAGGAAAAATCGACTTATTGCTCCGGTACGTCAGCTGCGAGGAAAGCCAAAGAGGCATGTTACAAGCCAAGACAGGAGGATCCGCTCTCCGACCTGCATTCCAAGCTCGCGATTTGAGAGAGAGAGAGGGAGAGAGAAACGAAAGAGCCAGGGCATTTCCATCGGATACGCCGATGACCCCGATGCCGGGGCACCGGCCAACACTCGGCCTATCCGCTGGTATACGGGAGGCTCTTCATGCCCCCCCCCCTTCTTGCCCCTTGGCCTGCCCGAGCGGCCCGCTACTCCGGCCGATATAATCGGCTTAGAGCCTCGCGCGCACCGACTGACGGACTTGATCCTGAGAGCCCTCGGGCTGGCGCGCTCTCTCTCTGGCTCCGATATCTGCAGCAGCACTAGCGTACCCACTCCGCCGGAGGGAATACACGCGCGAACCTCCGGATGAGGAGGGCGTACACATCTCCTCTGCTGGGAGAGAGAGCCGAGAGGAGCTTGGGCTCATTTGAAAAATTTAGGGGGATTTCCTTTTGACGTTTCTCGGGGCTTAGCCCCCCCCCCGACTGGCTGGAGCCTAGGAATTAATAACCCCCCTCCGCAGCACGATTTGCCAAATTTACGAGTTGATGCGTGAATGTGTCTGCGCGCTGTGTGGATCTGCGGCTGGTCTGTGCTTGGTTGGCCTCGCTTGTTGCGGATGCACGCGCAACCGGCTCTCTCTCTGCCGTGTATATCAAGCCTGAAATGTTTAACGCAGCTCGGAAGTGGGCCGCGAGAGTGAGTAATGAGCTGTTGGATGATTATTTTTGTATATGCCGCGCGTTCGTGATTTATGCTCCTCGATACGTACATATTTCTAAATATTTGTTGAGAGTTATTTAATTATGCCGATTGTACATCGCAGTATACATTGGTATACGTGAAATAAGATTATTGAAAGGAGCTGTGGGTAAAGGTCAAAGCAAAGGCGCGAAAAATCCGGGACATAAGAGAGGTTGAACAGAGGCAGCAGTGTACACGGCTGACTTGGAAAGACTGTAGCCCTCGGGAGACACGAGACTTGCACAACCGTGGCTAGAAGGAACAGAGCCGAGAGTAAGAAGAGTCACTCTGGAGACGACGACGACGTCGACAGCTCGCCCCAGGGCCGACACCCCGGAAGAATAGCAGCGGCGAAAAGAAAGACCCGAGAAAGAGAAGCAAAGGTTGAGAAAGAGGGGGATAGCTCCGTAGGTAGAGGAGCATTTTTTTATTTAATTAGCGAGATGTACGAGCTCAAAGACCACTTCTCTTCTGCTACTGCTGCTGCCGCTCCTCCGTCTTTGTTCCAGCTCATTTTTGCGCACGAGCGCGCGCCGCAAATATGCGTGACCCCCCTCCCTCTTTTTCTTCTTCTTCCGCCTCTGATGAGTATTAATGTTTATTTGCGCACGTGCTTACGCGTAGGATCGAGCCGAGAGTAGAGCGCGGCTGATTACACAGAGCGCGAAAGAGGGGGGGGGGCTTAAGCGCTTTCGCCGGTTATATCGTTCTTCTGTTACGCACTCGAGCCCGCAGCTTTGACTCAAGGTATAGAGGGAATATTGCCCTCTCGTTATGCAACTGCCGGGGAAAAATTGCGCGACCGAGGCTTCTTTTTCGTTTGTACAGAAGAGAGAGAGAGGGATTCTTTTTGCGTATAGCCAGCGTTTAATCAGCCTAATTGATAAGCCGCGCGCCTAATTCGCCAGGCTGGAATCTGCTTGCTTTTCATTTTCATCATCGAGACTCTTTAGCCATAGCTCATCCCCCTCTCGTAGTCAGCGTAATTAAAATAATATTCGGTTTATATTTTCTAAATTTTACTCGACGGGCGGACAAGCTGCGTCGGCGCCTCAGAGAAGAGACTTGAAGGCATTTTTTTTAGCTTTGTGTAATTAATGTTTTTCTCGAGCCTTTCGTCGTTCTTAAAGTTCGAATTAATTTGGGAGAAAAAAAATGTAAGATGAGGGATCTTAAAAGGTTTTTGTTTGACTCGGTTAAATATTTGCAAGTGCCTGTCTATGGTAATTTATTTAATGAGCTTTCACGTTAATCAGAAATTTGTTTCTCACGTTAAATAACTAATTCGAGAGGTTGAGTAACGATTTTTTTTGCTAGTATTACAACTACTCGCGCCATGACACAGCTGGTCTTTGAATTCACGATCTTCTAATTACTTATCCTCTTGAATTATTTAAATAATTTCACTTCCACGAAGTAAACGTGAAACAATCTTTACTAAAAAACCTCATCTTATTATCAACTCCATTTGCAACAACCAAACACTCGGATTAATCACAAATTCATGCATACTTAATTTTCACCCAGTATACACGCAAACCCCCCGCAATTTCAACTTTCTTTCAAAACAAATGCCCAACACAGTCCTCCGCAACTTTTGCATTTTAATAGAAAATTTCTTTTGTCGGCCAACCTCGACTCCCAAGACAAGCAAGCTCATTAAGAAGAGTCACCTTCGAAAAGCGCATTCTTCACTCCACGCCCTGGACCTTTGGCTCAAATCAAAATGACCAAGCAATACCTCGACAAGCTCTCACCCAATCCCCAAGTATCGTAATAATCTCGGTTCGATATTCCATAACTAATCGCGTCTCTTGGCCACAAATTAAAAGCTCATTAAAGGCCCCGCTGGCCGTCGTCATCTCGTACAAGAGGGAGTGTTGGCAGGGCGCGCATTCTCGGAGGTGGGGGAGGACGCGCACGAGCCAGCTGCTGGCCAGACATCCGAGCTATGTCGGCGCGCGCATAATCACGCCGTGTATATATACGTATATAGCGGCGATCCAGGCTACTACCCCCTCGGCTCCTAATGACGTCTAACGACTTGGAGATGGCTTATGCGCGGCGCCCTTCTCTCCTTCCTCTCCTTCTTCTTCTTCTCCTCCTTCTTTTCGCGATCTCGTTAACGCTCTCTCTCCCTCTTCCCAACTGCCTGCGAAATTGACGGGGCGACCACCTTCCGAATTAAATGTAATCGCGTAGCTCTGATTGCGCGAGCGGCTAGTTTTTTTCCCGCCCCTTTCTTCTTTCCTCTCTTTTTGTGCGCTTCGTTTGGAATTGCCGGGATGTTCCGATGATTGAGGTGGAACGAGGCAAAAAAAGGAATTAATGTGTTTGGCGACTTTGCTTGCTGTTTATTATTATTTTCTTTTTTTCTTTCGTTATACTTATACGAGTATAATATTCTCAGGAATATCGTCTGAATAAAAAGAACGTCGAGGGGTAAAAAAACACTTAATTACGCTCGCAAGCTCTTTTCAAAGAGCATCTTTATTTTTCGTGGCTCGCAGGCGGCTGCAAAGACGCGCCACGAGGATATCTCTCCGGCGTATTGACACTAAGTAATGAAAATATTATATCCACATTATTAACTACAATCTGCATGCTTTCGCGTGCCTATAAATATTTACCCGCGTAATATAAACGAAAAGAACGCGCTCGTTTTAATTTTCAAAAGCAAACAGACGGAAAAAACAAACGCTCTATAGAGTCACGAGTCGAGGCTTACGCGCAAAGTGAATACGCACATGCTGTATACACACGCATACCCCGTATATATCATTCGGTCTCGCTCTCAGACCAGGAAAAAAAATATTAATGCGCACGGCAAGGTGGATAGGGAGGGGCAGGCGATTAAGTCCGTCTCCAGCTGCATAAAGAGTGGTCGCGGGGGTTTCAAGCAATGCGCAGCGTAGGAGGGGAAAGCGCGCCGGCAAAGACGTCTACCGGGCGAAGTGGCCGAGGCAAAGTCGCGCAGCCAGCGCGGAAGAGGGGGCTGGCCCCGCCAAGCAAATACGGAAAAAGTCGTCCGGGCGCAAAGGAGCCGACCCGGCGCATGGGGAACAAAGCCCGTAGTGGGCCGGCCGAAGCGCGGCGAAGTGCAATAAAAAACTTATTACCAGTCGAGCTGGTTGCCCCCTGCTGCCTCTTCGGCATCGCCCTGCTCGTAAATATTTGACCGGCCTCTAGGCCTGCTTATGAGGAAGCGTCCGGCCTTCGGCTCTCTTGCTTCCCTCCGCCGACGACTTTGCGCCCGCTGACTTTTCTCCTTTTCGGGTAACGTTGAGGAGAGGAGGGCGTAAGAAGGGCCGTTGGCAGCAGTCGCAGCGCCTTTGAACTTTTCCACGCGACTCGTTTCCACGCAGCAGTCCGTCTCTCGCGACTTTTTCAACCCCTCCCCCCTCTCCGGCTCGTTTTTCTTTTAACCTGACCTTTTTCCACCGTCCTTAACGCGCCAGCCTATACTGTGCAAAGACGCGACGGGGGTTTCTAATTAAGGCGCATTCGAGACCAGTGAAACGGAGCGATTATTGGAGAAATAAGCCAATGATCGGGGGAAGTCCCGATTGTCGCGGTTTCTTTTGTGCGGAAACTCGTCCCTCCCTACCGCGTGGATTTGAATTATGGAACAGCTGGGGCTATCAAAGAATTATCCGCTACGATAAATAATCAAGATGACTTACTGAATGTAACACTGCTCTTATTGAGTAGTAATAAGGGATGCGTGCTCGTCACTGTACGATTTCTAAAAGGTCCTTTGAAAGCGTCGCTCGGATAATTAAGAACAGAGGGCTCAATGATGACAATGTATATTCACATGACGTTATAATAAAGAGCTTGGAATATAAAGCCGAAGGAGAGTATTTTTTATCACAAAGCAGTCTAATTTTAAAAAGACTTCTCTCGAGAAGGTAAATAAAGACGTTGACATACTTTTCCCTCGGATAATTTTGACATGCAACGCGGATAAAGTAGTCTGTCGCTTAAAATAAGATAGAAAAATTTGATTTAAAAGAGTGCGTCGAAAATACTCCTTTTTACCCCGTAATGCACGCAGTTCCTCACGGTTCTCCGCAAAATTTTAACCAAATGAAAACCATACGATCGGGGACGTACATCGAAGACAGACTACAAGGAGACATAGCAACTCCCGCGTGCTTTGCTGATTACCCAGCTTAATCACGGAGTAATCAAACCCCCATTCGCGTCTACTCCTGCCCCCCTCCCTGACTCCGCATAATATACATCCCGTCGCGTCGTCGATACAGCCCTGAATGCAGGAAGGGACACTCCTCTGTTAATGTACGCGGCCGATGACACGACCACAACCCCAGCGGCTTTAGAAAAGGAAAAAAAAAGGAAACAAACCTGTACGCACTATCCTCATCTACACACTCTCGCTAGCGTCAATCCCTGAATGATTCGCGTCCAAGGGTCGCGTCCCATAGCAGAAAGAGTGAGCGAGAGAGAGAAAAAAGGGTAAAAGTAGGAAAGGAGGGGGGTCTCCGGCCGGCGGTAGAGATCGAGAGGTGCACTCGTCCCGAACAATCAGTCGATGCTGATCGCGATTCCGAATCGTGGAGAAAGATATCGGGAGGCGTATTGTTTGCCAGGACGTATTGTTCCCGATACGCCTACACCCTCATCCTACTCCAAGCGAGTGTACGTCCTGTATCGAGAAGGCGGGCGGCAATCATTGTTTCTGCCATGGCGCGGCCGGGCATTGTTTTAATAAATGCCCCGAGCCCATTGTGTGACTCTCTCTGTATGTGTGTACGTGTGTACGCGCGTACAGTGTGTGCTTATCGGCGATGCACGCGGCTTGTTAGTCCTCGCTCGATTCGTTTCGCCTTATCAGGCCAAAGCGCCCCCTCGGTTTTTTTTTCACCAGACCCCTCCAACCTTCTCTCGCCCACTTCTTCCTGCAATCAGGGCTCGCTTTTTGTCGTCGGGGTGTATCCTCCCTAGGGCGCTGAAAGATCACCGGAGATAAAGCCTTTGCTCACGTTCTCTATGACTTGCCGAAAGACCTGTAAACAACTTGTTTCTAAGGATTTCGAGGTTAGATTGCCGCGTGTTTGGGTTTGCAGATCAGATGGATTGATTTGATTTATTAAGAGCCTCGTGGGCAAGCACCATCTGGCAAGTTACATTATGTACATGGGGTAATTGTATATTTATAAGAGTTAATTAATTATTAGCAAAACAATGGGATAAGAATTTTAAAATTCGACACGAAGTTAGGATATTCGAATAATTAAATGTAAGCCCGAGTAACGTGAATATTATCCCCCCAGGAACATAATAGCATTACCCCCTTTCAATTGCTTGAAATTAGGATTCTCCTATAATGCCGCCCATAAATCCGCGCGCGGATATACACATATAGGCGCATAATACTGCGTGCCAATCCAAATCGTTTATTTCGCGCGGCGAGTCAAAATTCATTTCTGATTTCAGTTTGAAACGTATCTCAAATGTATTGCACTCTCGAGATTAAATATTGCAAATTATAATTCATTAGACTTTTTCAAAGAGACGTATCGATTGAATCTGTTAAAGTCATGTCTTCGCATATTATTGAAATCCATTTCTCCTAAAAAGTACAATTGTCAATACAAACGTGTCATTATCGTTTTATCCGGATAACAGATATTAAATGAGCGAAAAAACAATTTTAATTCTCTTATCAATATTCGACCAGTCCGCCCCGTCAATCATTGAAATTTCAATCATCTTTACTCATCCACCCACGTCGACCCACTGTCCTGTCCAGCTAAAAAATGCGAAAAATCCAGGTTCACCAACAAACTAAAAAAAAAGCTCACCCCAACATACCTTTAGGATAAGAAATCGATCAATACAACAAATCGCACACACTCGCATATCTAAACCATGGATATACTACTGCCAGAGAAATGCGAGGGAGGCTAGGCGCAATACACACGAGAGAGTATGTCCTCTAGCGATATTATTGGCATTCTATTTCTCCAAAGCCACGAAAGCTGAATGCAAGTAGATGCGGGCGCTAGGCGCTAACGATCCTCCTCCTCACTCTCTCTTCGAGCGCTGCCAGCGAGCTGCTGCAGCACGCGTGATCGCGCGTGATTGATGGCGCGCAGCATAGTGTCTCGGGCTGGCGCGCGCCCGTAGGCAACACGCCCGCGGCTGACTGATACTAGAGCCTTTAGGAGGAGGAGGAGGACTGATGTGGGGGATGGAGGAGGAAGAGGAAGGGATGAGAAGGTAAAGAGGGAAGGGTTGGAAAGCGGAGGAGAGGCAGCCCGAGGAGGATCCAGGCAGAGGCGGTCTCGAGTGTCTTGTCAATATGTATAGTGTCATCGATGTCTCTCCAGCGGACGGGGCTCCGCTGCCAGTGCTGCGCAGCACTACCACCCTCTCCTCCACGGCTATGCCTCTCGCTTTGCATCGCCAGCAGTATGCGCCCGAGCGGCGCCGTATATATACCGCGGCTAGTACTAACTCCCCCATGCATCCCTTCCACTCCCCTAGCTCTCTCTCTCTCTCTCTCTCTCTCTCTCTCTCTCTCTCTCTCTCTCTCTCTCTCTCTCGATAACCCAGGCTGGTGGACCGACTGCTGCGGTCGAGATTATCGAGCAGCGCATCGACTGGCTGGCCAGCCGCTAAATAATTCAGCGAGGAGATCTTTGTTGCCGCGGCAAGTGGACCGCCGAGAATTTTATGCCGAACTACTACCGCATTATACGGCGTGCGGCAATGGTTGTGCAGGGCAGCCTGCGCGCGTTTTACGCAATAATCGCCCTCGCCGGAAATTCGCTCGGTGGCTTTTGATCGAGCCTGGACCCGGATGATCCGTCGATCCATATAGATGCCCCGCTGGCGTCGATTTTTACCCAGCGCTGCGGCAGCCACTGCCGCACGCGGAAACTCATCAATTTCGATTGCAAGCAGCCTCATCCCTTTCATTCCATTCTCCCTCACCCTTCCTCCCTAACCCCCTCGCTCCCTCTCTCTCTTCCGCCATCACTTGGTGGAAGAGCTAGTTTTCAGCGGGTTTTAGGACGCTTATATTATGATTCGATCCGTGCGAGGTAGCATCGCGTGATTGATGCCTCCCCGAATTAGGTTTTTCACCGCGAGCTCACATCCACTGGCATATCTCGTTAATCGCTTTTTCTTTTTTTGCCACAGCTATGTGTGGGTGTGTGTGTATACGTGTGGCTTTGGGTGGGTACATGGGTGATGAATTAGTTTCAGGCCGCGGCGCAGTTGCCGGGGGAAGGAGAAAAATTACCGGCTGCATGAAAGTGGATATTAAAGTGTATAAGCGAAGTACCTGCAGGAGAAGTCGGTGCATTAGCCTTGTATAAATAGACTTTGTACATCCATGAAAGAGATGAAAAAAATGGTCGAGAGGATAGAAGAAGGGAATCAGGACAGAGCAGGAGTCGTCATATATACATAGAGAGAGAGAGAGAGAGAGAGAGAGAGAGAGAGGAGCGAGTCCGGTCGCGCACAAAGCGGGATTCCTGGACGGACGTAATCCCGACACATTCAATCAGCAATCCGAAGCCCGGGGACGACTCTATCTCTCTCTCTCTCTCTCTCTCTACCCCGGCGCAGCGCACTCGTCGCGACTGCTGTCCCCGTCTCTCTCTGCACATGTGTACACAGCCACGCACACATCCGTCCTTCTCTTTTCAAAGTACCTCGCTGCTGGCCCGCAAAGGCTCTGCAATTAATAATGTCGCAATGAATGTCGGAAATGCTCTTTCAATCTGCCATTCCCCCCTTACCCCGAGCCGTTCGCCTACCCACCTATAGTCGCAGCAGGGAGAAAAAAGAAGCCGGCTCTGCCGGAAGCTGCAGCCGCCGCGACGACTTCTACAGGTCTCTCGCGTACGGTCCGAGCTTGCGGCGCGTGCTAATTATGCCCACGCGCGCGCACACAGCCGCTAACGAACTCTAAGCCTGAGGGGCTAAAACGGGCAAGAGAACCTGGCGAGAACGCGCCTGCGCGAAAGACGCGGCCAAGGTGTGCTGGCATCCCGCGGTGCAACCCGAGGCTTTTAATTATATCGCGCGCGCGCGCCGGTGACTCGGCCCCCGCGCATTATAAATAACGAAATGGAAAAAGAGCTTGCAGAGGGGGTGGGTGGGAGAGAGCGGAGGGGATGCGCGAGGCTTGCGTGATTTATGACGGAAGCGCGAGCGCGACAGCCCAATTATAAAGTGATGAGCTCGACCTTTTGTCCACCAGAGCTGCCACTGCTTCTCTGTGTGACGCTCAAATTAACTTTCGGCCGAGATTTTTCGAGTGCCCGCCAGAGATGAGCCGACTCTTTTTTTCTTCACCCTTTGCGCCGCACCGAGTGCGTTTCTGCTCGCGTGGAAGTTTCTTCGTGTCCCCTCCCTCTGATGTATGAATAGCTATGTGTATGGAATCTTTTATTACTTTTTGGTAATGTTTCGAAGATTCTTTAATAACGATAGCTTTAAAAAAAATCGTAACACTGTACATAGAAAAAAGGGTGTAAATTATTGCGTATACTTTAAATTAAGGATTTTTGCAATTTCAAAGTTGTCTCTTTTCTTGCCTTCAAGTTTAGCTGGTGATATATAATTATTGCATCAAGAGTCTCACGCTCACGGTACGATTAAATAAATAAAAAAAGAAGAAAGAAAATAAATAAATAGGTATAAAAAAAGCTGCTCATCAGCCAAATACAGCGGAGCTTTAAAATTACGCTAATGACTGCAATTTAGCGTCACTCGTTCATTTTATACAACCGCTGTCTCTCTCTCTCCCTCAGCCGTCTCTGTTTCTCATATTCGCGCTAAAGTAGGCGCATTGTTAATTACGAAGAGCCGTCGATCCGCTGAATGCAGCAGCCAAGTCTTTCCTCCCGCAAGAAAGAAGTCTCTCTCGCGTCGTTTGTCTCGCAACGATTCTCTCTCTCTCTCTCTCTTCCCCACGGCCTACATTATATCCACAAGCGGGGGGATAAAGGAGTAGGAGAAGGGAAAAATAAAAGGGAGGAAAAAAAAGAATAGGGAGCGCGCGCGACCGGAGTCCCGGAAGTCTCGGGCGTTTTGCGGGGCGGCTTGAAGGGAGCAGTCGGGCCAGCGTTATCAGTTGTAAATCGTCATTACGGCCCAGCGGAGGCAATCGTCCGCCCATTCACGCCCGGCTTTGAAAAGCTCCCGGCTCTCGAGTGTGCAAGAGAGAGAGAGAGGGAGAGCTTTTCAGAGCTGCCGCTGGCGACCGGGAAAGATGCACGCCCGGCTGTGGAAGGAATAAAGGGAAAGCTGCCGAGCGAAAAAGCCTGACAGCCAGAGCTCTGCGGCTGCTTGATATCGCGAGGTGCTTTTTCGTGTCGGCGACGACGACGCTACTCCACGGAGATTCACTCGACGGCTCCCCAAGATCTCGCGTGATCGCGCGAGCTATGCTTTCGGGATTCCGTGTTTGCACTTTGCCCTCGCGGGTTATTTGCGACTGATTTAGGCAATTTCAACCTGATGGATTGCGCATTCAAGAGGTTTCTTTTGCTTTTTCTTTTTTTTTTATTATCAGCTTGCTTTTGTGAGTGCCCCGTGAAAATAGTTTATAGAACGGTTTTTCGAGCGTGATACGTTTGTATGAAATGATATATTTGAAATTTGAGAAATTTGTTTGGCGAATTATTTGGAGGAGCAGGTTTCTATATTTATAATTGTTATTAAATTTTACGAAGCGTCGAAAACACGATTCGCGAATAAATGCAATATTTACTTTGAAAAATAAAAAAAATCTTTTTTAACGATGACCATAAACCAAAGTAAATCGCCCATAAAAAATATATAGCAAAAATCACAGTGTGTATAGTCTTATCGTTGTTACGAAATATTCAAATCACTTAATAAACAAGCTTCTCAGCCATTTATTACAAAGTCCCTCAATAATTCCCCCGTGGAAAACCATAGAGTCAAACATAACGTCCTGCATCAGCATACCTTAGCCCGAGCCAAGCTCAACATCATTTGAATTTATAATCACCGCTGTCTCCGTTGTACACCCGAGTACCAACCGGAGAGCAGTGAGCACGTGTGTGCGTGTGTCCATGAGTATACGCGCTGGTAGTATAGCGAGTCCCCTTAAAACGGGTCACGCGCCAGCTACGAAATCACGTCCGCTCGACTAGATATCGGCCAGCAAAGGCTAGTTCGAAGGCTGCGGGAGTAGGGAGGGGAGAGAGGGGGTAGGTCCAAAGCCAGGGGTGGCAGCCGTATAGCCGATAATAGCGAGGCGCCCGGGTAATTAGAAATTATTGCCCGGCCGCACGTACATGCTCACCCACGGCTCTAGCCTCCCGCCCTTCTCCCCCGGCCTCCTCTCCACGTCCTCGAGGCGTCTTGGAGCTTAGCCCCTCCTGCTCACGGAATCCGCACCTGACGCAGTGGGAGGGGGGGAGTCGCGAGGGAGCCGGTGCGGCCGTCGCGACGCGAGCTTTCAGAGGGACGCATTCACGGAAATAAATACGCCGAATGAAAAGGGACTGCACGGAGAGCGAGAAAGGAATGGAGAACGGGGAGGAGTGAGGCTTTTCAAGGAAGACCGTAATTGCCAGAAAAATAAACGATCGCGGAGGTTTGTTTGCCCGCGCGCCGCCGACTCTTTCTTCCTTTCCCGCCGCTTTCTCCCCCAGCGTGTCCCCTTCGAGCTTGCGAGCCCGCGTTTTTTCTCTCAGCGAAAGTTTTGCAGTTGCTGCGACGCGTCGACGCTACTGCGTACGCGCGTTCGATAAAAATTACAGCATATCGAGAGAGCTTCCGCGAGGCTGGTTTTGCTTGTTAGGCTCCTGTCGCTATCGATATACGTTTCGGGAGGCGCAGCAGCAGCAGCGAAGGCGCGAGCGTATCAACGCCAAGCCCATTGATCGATAACGCCGCGCGCCCCGGAGACGAGGCGGACGCACGCGTGACGCATCGGCTCTGCGGACCCTCCGACGGATGATTGGCGTACGCGCCCGCGAGAGACTACGTACGCCCGACTTTGCGGTGTAATTTATTTGCCAGCGGTATTGGCGACCTTTTTTTTATCAAAACTGACAGGGATGCCGCTACTACCACAGACGCGTAATTTACTGGCTGGGGAAAAGTGAGCGCGAAAAGGACCGAGAGCTCGATAAATTGAATTATTGAAGTTTGTGCGTTGCTGAAATTTTTCCGTACACGACCTCGTGGTGGAACGTGCCCATTATAAGTTGTTGTCATTATTTCTGTTTACGAGTTTTATTTGCTTTCCAGTCCAGGCACGCGTGCCTGCTGAAATATATTGATTTAATTGAAAAAAGGTCGATAATTAGTACGACCTCGTATGATGGTTTCAAATTTTCAGAAGATTTTCGTTAGCCGGCGAGCCAGACAGCGGTAATCCATCGCCATAATTTTCCGTTCGTATCTATATATTTTCGTTCGAATCCAATATTCGTCGAACGCTCTCATTTATAACCCCCTCCAAGCAGTCCGCGCGTGCAAATACAGCTCTTTTAATGAAAAGTTATATCTCCGATGAGAGTTGAAAAAAATAATAAAAAAAAGTTGAAAAAATAGAGCGAGAAAAAAAATTGATATGCAATTCACGCAAATATGGATAGCGAAAGGAACGTCTAAAAAAGAGAGACGGATCAAACCCGAAACGAACGAATCGCCACCAGCGAATCGGGCGAGGAGGAGCTGAAAATATTTCGTTGAATGGAAAGTATGTGAAAAAGGAAGAATAAAAAAAAGAAAAAAATTCGCTACTGTGGAGTGTCGATAAATATTTTGCCCGAACAGGCGAGTAGAAGCGCGTTGGACGGAGAGGGGTGAGACGGAGGAGGAGGCAAAGGCTTTAGCACTACCCCATGCGAACACACACAGCCGTATAGGTCGGGGGTACGCGTGTGCATTGTCCGAAGGCGGGCGGGCGTTTGAAGGGCCCCTGCATTGTTTTTGCCCGGGCATTGTGTGTCCCAGCGAAACGCGCGTCGCGTCAAAGCGAAGCGTAAACGCAAGAGAGAAAGAGAGAGAGAGTGGCGTTCTCCGGGCTCGAGGTCTTTTTTTCAAATTCCGATAACCCTCCCCTGCACACCTCCTCCCTCTACGTTCTCGCGGCTACTACTCGGGAGACCCTAGCGATACGTCGCAGCAATCCCCCTCACATATTGCCGACTCGAGCATGTCCAAACGTCTCTGCTTCGCCGTTGCACAATAGAGCTTCTGATTCGAACTTTTGGATCGGACGACGATATCCACTTATAAGTTCCATTGACTGGCTCGAAGTTTTCTCTGCTGACGCCGCCGCCGCCGACGACGACGTGTGCGGACTTTTTCAACGGGCTTCTCATGCGCCCGGGCTCTCGGACTTTGATTTTAAATCGATTTTAAATTGAGCGTGTAATTGCGTCGTTTTATCAATTTATCACCGCGGCTAAATTATGTAACAACGTTATCTTTTACTTTTGGTCGTGACAATTTTTTTTTTTATTTAAATGAATAATTTTATTATCATTATATTTATTATCACTCCATTGTTGCAGCGTAATCCCATAAAAAAGCCAGTAATATATTTCGCAAAGGGATTTCGAGAAAAAGAGCTCACAGGTTCTTTTTTCACAAATATTTTTCAATTTTTACGTTTATTATGCGCACATCTAGCGTGACACGTAATTAACAACAGGCGGGTATGAAAAGAAAAATAATTTACCAAGCACGGCTTGTGCTTCGTGCAAATTAATTAATCCAGCGCTTTACGGCCGATTACAGGCACGATGCGAAAAACCCCTCGACCGCGTATTTTTACAATTACAACCGACCTCTCCACATAACGACAAAATGCAGGAGCTGCAGGTCGATAAGTGTACGGTACAGCAGTTTCGATCGAATTACTGGCTTTTTCCCCTTCGACACACGTGTCCGAGCGAAATTTCTTTATTTGCCAAGCATCCGCAGCTGATACTGGACACTCGAATTGATACCGTCGAAGTTAGGCTAGAAAAGCACGGGAAACCCGAGCAAAGCAAGTCGTCGACGGGAAGAAGAAAAACGAAAAGAAAAAAAAAGAGCAAACGAGTAAGAGAAGAGGCTATAGGGCAAGTCTGTTGCAAGTCATCCCAGCGTTGCGTCGCCCGCTAGAATGTCACTGGCGTTACGAAGGATATATGGAGCGGGTCTATACAAGTCGCGCCCTCGAACTACATCCGGGGAGAAAAAGTTCCTTCGGAGACTGGACTTGGAGTAACGGCTGGAGAGAGGATAGGGCGCAAAGTCCAGCAAGATACGAACCAGACGTCGGCGCTTCCCCCTCTCTCTTTCCCCAGCGCAACTTTTACACAGGAGGCGCGTCCTCCGCGAATCTAGCCTGGCTCTTTTTACACGGGCTCTCTCGTATATACTACCGACAGTCTGTCTCGCTCACCTTTTGTTACTCTCGTCTCTCTCTGTAAACACTTTTTTGCCCCGACCGCACGAGTTTCCGTCCATGCTTAACCCGCGCGTCCTCATCGTGCGTATAGCAACGAGTTTTAACCGTTGGATGTCAATGAGCCAGACGCGACTTTAGTGACAGCCAGATGCGATTTTAAAATCGAATATTTGAGCGCTCGTAAAATGGGCCGCGAACGAATAGCGGGAGAGGGTGTCTGTGCATGCCGTCGAACTTTCTACGAAATGCGGTGCTCGAAAAGAGAAAAAAGCGCGGGAAGTTTTAAAGAGCGATTCATCGGTTTTTCTTATACAGAACGCGGGCCTAACGACAGGTCCTAAGTAGAGCGAGAATCAGGCGCGAAGGTATGTATCGCTAGCCAAAAGTATCGGCACAAAGAGGCTGTATGGCTGCGGCATCAACTCCCCACGGCATTATCCTTGGGCTGGGGGAGTCGATACATATCGATTCCAGCCGACAATGCAACACCGGCCGCAAACTTGCGGGCTTTTTGGAGTCCGTGGAAAGTCGGCGACGCGCGCAGATATAGAGCAGCGGCAGGAAAGTTTCTTCGGATCTGGGCAGGCGGCAAAAAAAGGGGCCGCACAATGGAGGTGCCCCCCCGGGTCATTTGCATGAAAGGAAGCGCGTGATTGCTGGGCCGCGCCTGCTGACGCGGCTTCTTGATAAAAATGCAAAACTACTCCCTTTTGCAGGCGAATTCGCGGGGAGAAAAGGAGGGATGTAAGTCGGCGGTCGCGAAACGCGCGCACGTGCGCGCGGACGTGCGTCGAATCTAGTCCCCCCCCGATCCCGCTGTATAGCTTATCTATAGATGCGAACGTGCCGGGCGTTTTCCACGCGCGAGCGTCTTCTTTGACCTGACCGCTCGTTCCCCGAATATGGAGCGTCGCTGCTGGATATGTAAGGGGATGCTGCTGCTGGTTAGGAGAGAGGCGGGCGCGCACGTGTAGCCTAATTTATCCCCGGCTCTTCGCCTGCCGAGCCACAAATATTTCGCGTTTGGTTGCGCACGGAATGCCCGATGTTAATACATGTACTCCTCGTTGCGCCTATACACGTTGCCTGCTTGATGATATTGAATTTTTTCATTATTCACCGCGTTGTTTAGCTTGCCGTTTATTCAATTGATCCGAAAGGTCAGAGTTTCGAGCAATAATGAATATAGTTTTTTAAATATCTCGCATGGCGAATATCAATGTATTCATATCCGCGTAAAAAGGTCGAACAAACGCTCTGCCCCCCCCCCCGTCGACGATAATTTAAAAGTGTAAACAAACGGTATAACAAAGAACCAGGGGCTCTGGTGTACACGCGCTAACTTTAGATTGTTAAATATTTCAATTAAAAATTCTGACATACCAGTCTGAAAAATCACATACACGTGCGCAGAGTCTCGCACATATGCGTGCGTTTGCGTATGTATGTTTTTCATTCCCGGTCGTAAAAGAAACTTGAAATAAAAGAGGGCACAGGCACGGCAGTGCTATTTCGCGCAATAAAAGGCACGTACGAAACAAAACAAAACAAAAAATACAGGCGCACCTACACATACACATGACGAAAGGGGGTATATAGCGTTCTCTCTCGCGTTCCGGAGCACATAGTTTTCCCGAATTCTCCCCCGGCAAGCCCTGTCCATTCCGTATTAAAACGGCGCGCGAGCCAGTTCCTCCAGCCTTTCCTCGTCTGCTACACACCCAAACAATAGCTATATCCGAAAAGGACGCAACAAAGAAAATCCCGCGTATGTGTGTACGTGACGAGAAGAAGCGAGTCTAGAGCGTGTCCCGAGCCTCGTATCTGGCTCATAATCGCAATAACCCGACGCGAGGTCGAGCTTAGATCACTCCCTCCTTCATCTCTGGAAAAATCAAGCACAACCGACGATATTTTCACTTTGCCCATGGAGCTCAAGGGCTTAGGTCAGCACGGCAGCGAGGCTCAGACTACGCCGTATCCCGATATACGATTTAACCATCGGACTAGCCCGTTCGGCCGTCCCGTGACGCGAAATCCTGATTTAGCCTCGTGACGAGACTGTAGCTTTTCCCCTCGCTCGGCCGCCACACCTTACTCGGCCCCGTGCCTTCGGCCGCAAGATCGAGCTTCTCTCCTCCTCCTCCCCCGTTCTACGTCAAATCGGATTTTAAAGCGCGCGGCTATGTAGGTAAGCTTCGAGGCTGCAGGGGATACAGGGACGGGGAGTGGGCTCAGACTCTCAGCTGCATAATTTACCGAATGAATTATTTCGATTGCCGGGACGTGTACGAGTGACTGGCGATCGATCTGCGAACACCTGCATGTGGGCGCCTCTCGTTGCCGCGCGAGAAAGACTCTACGTCCTCTTTGCAATCCAAGGATAAAAACGCGAGTCGAAGCAATTTTTTTTCCCTCTGCTCCGCTTTTACTCTGCTTTCTCCCCTCCCCTCCCCCCTTTTTTCGTGAAAATAACGGGCACACGAAAATAGAGGCGCAGAGGGAAGGAGGGGGGGTGGGCGGGGTTGTGAGAAAAAAGGCGCGTTACGCTTTCGCCTCACGTCGGGAGAGCGCCCGCTATTCCCGGGCCATTCGTTGCCGACGCGGAGGGGGGAGGGGAGAGGAAGTAAGAGGAGGCGAGGAGCTGCTTCCAGGGCCGGCGATTTTTCCCAGCGCCCTCCTTAATTCCCTCCTTTGCTGCCGTTCGTCAGCGCTTCTATTTGCTCCGTGGCCAAGCTTCTCCTTCGCTGTACTACCTTTCTCACATAGCCAGTCTACTCCGCTTTCCCTTCTCCAAGCTCATCCTTAGCTCCAAGTTCACTTTTTTTTTTTAATGAATTGGCCTGGCGTTCGTGCGTGTAATGACTAATGGCTTTGTTATTGTCCGCTTCTTTTTTCCATCGGCCCTCCTCTGTATTCGTCGGGGATGATGTTAGGATGGAGGACAGCGACGACGCTCGGGCAGCAGGGGCCGGAGTTCGTGCTGGAGCCACCGAGCACGCTCGTCTTCTCCAACACCACGGGCTCCCAGCTGAGCTGCTCGGCCCATGGTAGTCCGACGCCTCACGTTACCTGGATCACCAGTCCGGACCAGCGCTCGGTCAGTGCAGTACCAGGCTTGAGGTAAGCAATCGTCGGACTTTATTTTTTCTCTCATATTTTTTTTATGATATTTCATTTAGGGTCGCTGTACCCTTGTTTTTCGAGTTATTTACAACGGAATTTTTTGTGCGAAGCTACGTTACTTTTATTAACGTTTTTATTCGTTTCTTTTTTTATCTTTTGATCAACGCTAAAGGACTATACTTGTGTTTTTGCTCTTTCATAAGTCACAAAATGATAGAGCACTAATTATTGAATGTTCAGCTTAATTAAAATCGATCCTTTAATGGAGAAAACAAAAATAATAGACTAAATAGCAAACTTAATTGTAATTATAAGACTGAAAATAGTGCAATAAATATGCTTGTTACGATTTTTTAATAAAGCGAGAATGTTCTGCTTCTAAGTGAATACGTCGTCGCTTGTAATTTTGCATATCAGGCCAGCCGAGGTTAATTACGTCGAAATAATTAGTCAGTTTAAAGAAGTAAGTTTCCCCGGGCTGTTTGAGAAAGTAAATACCAGCCAAGGTCCGGAGGCCGGGGTGAGCCCGTAAAAAGTCGTAAAAACTACATTCAAACGATTAAGAGAGCGAAATCTCCATTGTAAATCAGCAATAACTTTCGGAAAATTTCAAGCCCCAGCGGGTCTGGCGCAAAGAGAAGAAAGTCGGCCGGCGGGATGGGGGGTGGGGAAGGAAGAGAAGAAAATTCCAGAGCAGAGCGCGGTGTGTCTACGGCGGGCGCACGAACGCGCGTACTTTCAAACTTTTCCATCTCCGTCGCGGGGCGTACTCTCTCTCCCTCTCGACGGGACGGGGGGGGGGGGGGGGGGGGGGCGGACCCCAGATTTCGCGGTGGGGGGGGGCATTGGCCAGATTTAAAATGGGTGAGCGGCGCTCGGGGACGTCCGAAGAAAGAGGCAATCTCGCGGCCATAGGATGCCGCGCTTTTTCCAATTTCGAATTCACGAGCGCGCTAGATGCACCCCCATCCGCTGCAGCGCGCGACGCGAGAGAGAGAGATGCCGAGCTTAGAGAGGCGGGGAACGAACTCTCGAGGAGAGAGAGAGAGCCGTTTCGATTAACCGGAGGAAATGGTTTCCCCAGGTGCGGTGGCTCTATTGCCGGCCGCGCGCCATCGAACTTCCGGCCTCTCTCTCTCCTTCCATCTCTCGAGGTCGAGTCTCCTGACTTTGCCTCTCCAGCCCCACTGGCTTGACTCCCTCTCTCTGAGACGTCCATTGCCGTCGCCTCATCCCCCTGCGCTATTCCAAGAGGAGCTTGGGTAGGGCTAGCCCGGAGATATCTCGATTCGGGCGCTGGCTCCGCTGCAACCGCCATTTATCAGATTCTTGCCTCTCTCTTTCGCGAACCTCTTTTGCCAGGAAGGCCGGCGAAGCTGCTGGTATATCGCACGAAATGAAATTTCTGATTCAGCCAAAAGGACGAGGAGAACGGCGACGTGGACGTGCTCGTTTCCGACCTTAAGAGGCAACTTGAATTGCCGTAGCTAAGGCTGCGGACCCCGCCGAGATTTCTCTCAGCGCGGCACGGCACAGCGTTTTGTTATTATTGTTGCGCTGAAATAATGTCGCGATATTACGGGCGAGCCTTCGATTACCATCGTTTCGAAAATTTCTCGACGGAACGTGACCACTGCCGAACGTCCAATAACAGCGCCGGCTATCTTTCCGCTCGTTCGATAAAAAATCCTGCATGAAAAAAAAATTGCACCGGTTGATAAAGCAACACAGAGGCCCTATACGTAGGACTATCTTGTTAAAAAGACAAAAAAAAACGTGGCAAACTAATCCGAGCTCGTTGCCCGCTATACGCGTCGACAATTTCAGACGAGGTTAATAATCAGGCTTACTACGTCAACGACGAATAAAGAGGCGCGTTTAAACGAAAGAGAGAAGGAAAGATAAAAAGAGAGAGTAGAAGAGGGAGCGAGTAAAATAATCATGTAAATCGACGAGGCAAAGTTTCTCAACTCTTGCCGGCATTCCAAAACTCTCCCCCTTTCTGTAACCACAAGGCGGTACGCTAGTGGTTTCTTAACCCCTCCCCCCTTACCCTCCGTACTCGGAGCTTTCAGAGGCGTAACGCTTTAATCGGCTCGGGAATGCGAGCGCTGAGTGGGAGGTGGGTATTATATCGCTTGCGCGCGCGAGCAAAACTCGCTGGCCTTATTACTTTCCCTTTCCAACGGGCTTCGCCCTGGCCGTATAGCGTAGCCGAGCCGGCCCGTTTTCTCCTAATCGAAATGATCGTTTAAGACTTGCTTAGCGAGCCGCGGCCTGTTCTACCCTCGTATCCCGTCCCGTTTTGTAATTCAAAATGTAATCTGTTAATTTTCCCTCTTCTTACTTATCTACACTACGATCCGCTCGGGGATTATAAGCTCTGTTATGGATATCCACGATGATGCCGGAATTAAACTTTATGCGGGGAATACTATTTGCCCGGATTTAATGATAGTTTGATTGCGGCGTTTGCGCGTAATTTAGAACGATATATTATTTTTTTTTAAAGTTTCTTCGGGCTAAGGGTTTCAATTCGCGAGAATAGAGGAAACAATTTTCATTGTTAATTCTCAGCTTATATCAAAGCAATATCCCAAAAGTCTGGGATAATTAAAGGACAAAAAAAAAGTTTTCTTCGGATATCACAGTCGTCGTCGCGCGAACAAAAAGTGCTCGGTTACGTGCGGGCGGGCCCGGAGAAAGTATAAGAGTAAGGGGGAGGCGAAGGGGAAAAAATTAGAAAGGAAATTTTCCTTTCGTTTCCGCAAAAGTTGCGCACGCAGAGGACTTTGGCTTTCGCAATTCCTAAGCTCCGTCCAGTTACGAAGCCGCAGCTTCCTCTTTTCCCTCCCGTGAAATTGCTTCTCTCTCTTTTTCTCTCTCCCGGACTGCTGGCGGGGGAGGTGAAAGAGTCGTCTCTGGTTATGGCTCGGCTCCCGTCGAAACTTTTCCATTTCGCCTCTCGTCCAGCGGGCGCGCGCGGGAAAAACGTGTGTATATATATACACGAAAGTGCGCGATGGAAATACGCGGGATGAAAAGAGAGAAAGAGAGTGGAAAAGCGATACGGACACGCGCTCTGTGCCCGAGGAATAGCCGCGCGGAGAGCGTGTTCGGGAATAGCGCATTCTGGTGGGTGGGTAAAAAAAGCTATTCCCGACTGGATGCTTATCCAGCAGCAGCTCCCCGCGTAATTTCACTCGAGTGTAGTTGCCGAGCTCGTCACCCTTTTCTTCTCGCTGACTTTTTCTCCTTCGAACACACGCCGGGCCGGACCGCTAGACGTCGCAGTTTGCGATTTTTATAACCCGTCCCCCCACCACTTCTACAGCGTGTATAGGTGTGCTCGCACAGCGAAACTCGTAAGCTCTCTTTCTCTCTGTTATTTTCAGAGGGATTATGAGCCTCCTGGGAGGCATATCGACTTGCCACCTACCGTTACGAACACCTTTGCTTTCGTGTTTTACCTCCTGCCCCGGCTGTTATTTCCGACGAGCAGCCCGTACGATACTTTTCTTAATTGCCGGTAACAATTCACAGCTTGCGCGGTTATAAATATTGATGGATACAAATTTTGTTTTTTATGCACAGTCATTCAAAATCGTTATTTGTAACGGTGAATAAAGTTTTTTCATAAAAGTTTTTATTTTGCAAACTTGATAGTGCGATATGATAATGTTTTGATGCCAATCTGATGCGCTTGGAAACAATATGTAGTCAGGTTGAAATGTAAATGAAAATACGTTCCAACGCTGTTGTGCGGTGGCGTTCTATATGCTGCTCAGTAGTACAAGTAAATATATTCTCAGACGTACACTGTGCGCATCTATGCGGTAAATCAAGACTTCAATCTCGGCTTCTCATCTCAATTAATTTCGAGGATCTACAATCAAGTCTACCACCATAATTTCGGCTAACGCAATCTTCAGATCTTTTCCGCAACATTTTTGCGCTTCGCGTAGTACCAAGTCGCATTATCTCAATATACATTTCGTTTATAAACACGAAAGAAAAAAAATATAAAAACCAGCCACGTCAAACCACAGACAGAAGCTCGAATATCCGGAGGCGCTGGCATAACCAGCCAATGGCGCGTAATAAAGCCAAAGAGCGCGATAAGAAGTTCGCACTGATTCCGCGTCAACTTTTCTTCAGCCTCGCTTCTCACCTCACTCGCATATAAGCCCATAGAGTAAAGCGGAGACGCGCGCTCATGCGAACGTCCGAGAGACGTGTAGCCGTGTGTGACACGCTCTCGGCATTCGGGCATAACGAGAGAGGCTCGCGCGCGAATTCGCCTGGAAGATCGATGTGTCTACTCACCCCCCCGCCATTAATCTTCGTTGGGAGGAGGTGTGTATGCGCTCACGTACACCTCCTCCTTCCCGTCGTTCATTATTTCCTCGCGGATTCTTATTCACTACTCGTGGTCCGCGTGGCGCTCGTTTCCTCCTTCTCGTCTCTGTGTACACACTAGCAGCTTGATTCGAACGAATCGACCGACCGCCCGGGACATTTAATTAATATAAATTTGCCAAGCGTTGCCTTCGTCTTCCTCGACGCCGTTCGAATAAAGATTTAACGGGGCGTTTGTTACGGGCTTCTTTCAATTAATTAACGCGCCATTACTCGTTATTGTCGTTATCACGCGAATCTCCCTCTATAGCTGTTAATTAAACGTTTCCCAGCCCAACGTATTTCGTAAACGCGCGCTCTAAGATTTGCCGAGGTCAGATTTTCAACATCTCCAGCCACTGGGCACAGTGTATATCGCGGATGAGTAGAGCGGTAGACACGCGTTCCCCTTTAGCGTCGTTTCATAAGGCAGTAAACGACATCGCGAGAATATCCTTCCGCTCGTTACGTTCTAATCACGCAGCTATAGCGCCCGGCAGCTTTTTTCAACGCTCGGCTGGCTTCTCGCTGCGCCGTTTATCCGGCGACGCCGAGAGTCTACTTAGCGAACGAGACGAAAGCGGAGAGAAAGAAGAGAGAGACGCGCGAATTCCATCAAGTACGAGGAGAGGTAGGAGGGGTTTTCTTTACCGGACCCACCGAGTGCGCGTCCCTTCTAAGTAGCGAAAGCGAGCCGAGTTAGGGCGGACACGAATTTCTCACATTTTTCCGGCTGTCAGTGTGCGATCCTTTAATTTCGCTCTACGCTAACTCGGCGAGTAGCCCTGGAGAAAAATGCCGAGCGCGTGTTGGGGTGGTAAGCGAGAGAGAGAGAGAGAGAGAGAGAGAGCGACTCTAACCTACCACGTTTGACGCGGCGCGTTATACGTATACCCTTGCTCACCCCCGACAGTCGACGCTTATTTTCCTCGGCGCGACTCGATTTATTGCCCGGAGATAATCTCGTAAGAAGATGTAAGCTCGCGTCTACCCGAGAGTTTTTTTTCCTCCGTCGATATATACGAGTGCGAGCAAGAGAGAGAGAGAGAAAGAGAGCTGGCCCTGAGGATGGAAGATAGGAGGAAATGGCGTGTTTACGTTGAGCCACTGACTGGTGAAAAATTCAATGCTCGGAGACACGAGCTTCTATTACTCTCTCTTACCCCCTCTCTATCTCTCTCTCTCCAGCTTGAAACGTACCGAGGGGAGACTGAGCGAAGGAGATCGTATTCTTAATTGAATTCTTTAACTTTTCTTAAAGAGGACGACCACCGCGGCAACAACTGACCTTTTTCCATTCGAATAATTATTTTTCATTACGTTTGCCGCTGCTCGGCTTTTCAAAAACTCATCGCTATTGTGCAAAGGTCCACCGGCTTAAATCAACCTAACAAATTGGACAATAAAAAGACCTCTCCAGCGTAGCGAGAAAAACAAAATTAACAAGCTTTGTTTTTCTTGCCGCGGACGTTCGCAATTGCCGCGCCGCGCGAGTTCCGCGCTCTGCTCGGCGTCTCTTGGTACATAACGGGGTCAAAACAAAAGACGCGAAACAAAATGAAAAAAAAAAAGAAAGCGAAGCCATGTTATTATTTCGGGCAGAAAAAATATTTAAAGCTGACTACTATATCCTACCGCGTTATTCTCTCTTTGGAGGGGGGGGGGTATAAACAAGTAGACACTGGTGCTCTACACAGGGCCGAATGGCTTTTCTGTTGCAGGCAACTCCTAGGCAACGGTACGCTCTACTTCCCGCCCTTCCTCGCCCAGGACTTCAGAGCGGAGATTCACAACGCTCGGTACAGATGCCGGGCGGCCAATGCAGTGGGCGCCGTGCTCTCGCGAGAGGTCACCCTGCGAGCAGGTAATCACCTTTCGACGATTCATTTCCCCTACTGAAACAGCAGTAGCGAATTTTTTCTTTTTTCTACTTACTTTTTATTTTACATGCCCTATTTTTTTCTACTCCTTCAAGTCGAGCTGATATTTTTCAGTGACGGGGAACAGGCGAGTGTTCGTTGGAGTGACGGGCCGAGTGAGCTGGATTTTGAAGGGAGCTTATTTTTTTTTATCATTTTTATTTCGGAAAGCGTTAGGTTGGAAATTTCGCAGTTTATTTGGATCCGGCACTTCTGGATATGGCGTTTTTACGAAGGGATGCGAGAAAAAAAGTACGAGAGATTACGAGGGATAAGCGATATGTCAAGAAATGACCTTTCCTTTTTATCATCGATCGCTTCGATATGATAAAATGTACAATAATTAGCGATATACGTATATAACCTTTGCACTCCACGGCTTTCGTTTGAACGATGCATAAAGTGCTTTTAAAACATACGCTCGTGAATTGCACTCGGACGATGGATGGCTCTCTCGAGTCCACTTCAAAAACTCACGGACCTGATTTCCTTTGAATAATTCCCTGCTAACAAGCCGAATATATTAGCAATTTTTTTTTCAAATTTTTAGCTGGATCCAGTCCGATAGCGTAACTTTTTTTTACATCGCGTTTAATCTTTCTCCAATATAAAAATCTTTGATTTTAATGATCGATGCTCAAACGAAATAAACGATTGAAATTAATTAAAAATAGTTTGACAATATTCCCGTATAACTTATTGAATACGACGTTGAATCTCGGAATCCTTATACAATATACAAGTCCGCCATATCTCTATAACTCCCGCAGTTTGCGTTTAAATTTACAGTACAATATGCGAGAGCAAATAATTGTATTCTATTTGGCCACTTTAACGGCGAGAAGTTTGAATATAATTTACAAGTTACTCCGACCAATAATCACGCTAATATAATCAGAAACTTTGGATCGCCGCACATCCCCGTAGTATCATTTCCCAAATGCTGCCTCAACATCTCCTTAACATTCTTAACTGCAACTGCCTCCCTGGACATTTGCCGAGCCGCAGTTTAAAGACCATCGTAAAATAAAAAAAATGTATATATATATGTATAGAAAGCAGTAAGAATTGGGAAGAAGTCAGAGGGAATAACCAGTCTTTACGTACAGGAGTAGCAGTAGCAGGAGGTGAATTTGGTTTCGGTGGGACGAGAGTAGGGTAGGGTAGGAGAAGGTGGATTGGTGGCACCGAGGGAGGAACGTGTAAGGAGGGGTGGCGGAGGAAGCTAACTCGGGCGCGCTGTAAATCCTTCGATTTCCGTGCCAATCGCAGTGGCTCGATGATCTCGGGGGAGAAGGTAATCGCGCGAGCGAAGCAGCCGTGGGACCTGGCGCTGCTGCGTCACTCCCACCGTACACCTCTCCCTTCCTTCCCGTCGAATCTCCCCGAAGAGAGATATACGTAGCTAGTAGCCGGGCTTCGTGACTCGGCGATCTGGCCGCGCCTTTCGCGCCTCCCTCCCTTCCACCTTGTGAGTTTTTGCTCCTTGTTTTTTCCCTCGAGCGTGATCGGTAAGCGCACCACCTACTTAGCCCTTTAGCTTGCCGTGCGGAATATAGACGTGGGCGCGGCAGGGGGGTAGGTAAAAGGGCGCCGACACGCATCGACGAGCTTATATTGTCCGCAATCATGAGCGTGTTCTCCAGAGGCTACACGATCTCATCCACTTTCGGCCCTCGACTTTGACTTAAATTTGCTATTTTACGCGAGATGGGAAAACGAGCGAGGGGAAAAAGGCAGGGCTGTTCCGGTGCGTTTGCTTTCCCCATTTTTTTCCTGGTGAGGCTGCTGGCGCGATGGGGATGGTGATTTCATTAGCGACGACGACGGGAGAGCCGGGATTGGATGTATAATGTGCGTCGCCAGCGAATAACGCGAGCCTGACAAGCTAAAAATTTACAACTGCAATTTCGTAAGTTAATCCGGGTATTCGCAAAAATTCGATTGCAGACTATTGGACGGCTAAAAAGTTTTCGCAGGGTAGATATACGAAAAATTGAAAGTTTTGAAAGAAACGCTCGGCTTTAGTTTATTTGTTCCCGGAGATTCGGATGAAAATTAATATAGTTTGTAACGTACGAGAGAGAGAGCAGAAGAGATTTATCTTCCGAAGGGAATACACTTTTTAGAGATCCGACTATCAGTTTTCCGAACTCCGTTGACTCGATATTGTTAACGAATCTGCGCAAAAAGAATTTTCTATTTTCACGTCGAATTAAAAAGAAAAAAGAAACACATTGACAATAAGCGCGCCAGCAGGATCGCACGGTACACTGGTGTACAATGGCAACGAAAACGCCAAACTACGAGCAAAGAAAAAAAATCACTCTGGACTTTATCTCGGCGCGCGCACGTGCCATCGAAATCTCAGCGCCGTAGGAATCCCAATACGTCACTCGATGTAATTCCAATTACGACTGTTTTCCCGTCGCCCCTCCCCCCACCCATGCTCTTTCTCTCTAACAAATAACGCGACGGCAACTCTCGCAGCAGCGACTGCAGAGACTCGGAAACTCAATCATCGACGTCGCCGGCTTGCGCGAAGCGTGTACGTAGTTTAACGTCGTTTCCCCTTTTGCGCTGCGGACCGACGACTCCGGCAGACACACAAACCTCCACACACGCGTATATGAGGCTTTTTCTCCTGCTCACGTCGCCTCGGATTCCTCCTCCAGACGTTGCGCTCGTTCCGAGTTTCTTCCCAACCGGTCATCGTCTCCCTCGCCCCCTCTAACGCGCTCGCAACTTCTACGATGACACGTACGTGCGCCGGCAGTCGAACGGCTGCTTTCCTCTTCCGGCAATAACGCCGCGTGCACCCCCCCTCTAACTCCTTGTCACTGCGAAATTCCCTTCGCAATGCTCCGGCGCTAATGGCCGTCTAATCGAAAAAAAACTCGCGACTCTCGGCTTTACCTTCCTCCGCCCCCAAAGGCCTCTCTGCGACTTCATTCGCGCCGTAGGCCTGGCCTCGGATGCAACGAACCGCGAAAAGCTCTCGTTTCCGCGCGCTTCTCCCTCTCTCCCGTATACAGACACTCGAAGCGCATCCCCTCGCCCCCTCTCACCTTTTTCTTCTTCTTCTTCTTCTTTTCGTGAGCCGGAGTCTCGACGTTTTTTTTTCTCCCGAGCCCCTTCTCACCGTTGGCTGGCGCTTCGTCGGCGCGCGCGGCTCTTCATTAAAAACACGTGACGCGTCTCCTGGCAATTACGCGCTTAATTATTTAAACGAGCGGCCAACGGCATTCAACGGCTTTTCTACGCTGCATCATGACAATTTTTTTTCTTAAAGCACAGGATATATACAGATCTCGATGTTATGGAGTTCGCTTATATTTACGCAGACGATGTGAGATTCGGGGCCTTGACGATTGATAACTGCGGAAGGGAACGGGGTTTGCTGACTGGCGTGAATAAGGGCTTGAAAAGTGAGGTGCGTGCGTATGAGAGAAGCAAGGCTATTGAGCTAAAGGTTGCCTTTTTTGAAATAATATTGCTGTGATGCGGCTTAATAAAGCTTATTTGCTGCTTTGCTCCGGGTCGGACTCGTTTTGTTTATTATTTCTTTTGAGCCTCGAGCACGTATACATCGGCAAATGTTCTTTTGAAGTTCTTTCAGTTTCTTTCTCGTCATTAAAATAATGTCGTATTAAGACGAAAGAATTTTCGTTTGAAAGAGATTTTCAGCGACGAGAAGAAAGAAAGGATTAAAAATGAAAAAACGCATTTTAGGACTTCGGATTTAATGCATCGAGATGAAATTGTAATGTATTTTTTTTTAGCTCGGAGCCGAATATAACATAATTGTACTTTAGTATTTACGAGTAAGTATAAAATCGTATTAAAGTAAAAAAAAAACTGAACAATAGTAGTAGCAATGCATTTGACTAACTCGTTCAACAATTGCACTTTAATAACTAAATATTTAAAATAAAAAGAATCTTGTATATACAATATTTATGAAAAGAAAGGCAATGCGTAAAAATATTTTATATTGCGAATCCACTACCTTTAGCAGACAAAACAAAAATAATTAACCTTCGCCAACAATTCGGAATAAAAGCGTTTAATAAAAACTTCCGAGAAAAAGCAAGGTAGACCCTCGTAAAACTCATAAATCATTCGCGTTATAATATAAGTCTTAAACTCGAGCGTTGCGTCGCATCCAAACATCAACACAACAGTCGCAAACTACTTTCCGCAAACTCGAGCGAGGGGGGGGGTGAGAGAGCCAAATAAAAGGCCGAGGAGCGGGTTGCTTTGATCTCAGCCAAGCGAATCAAGGGAAATCTTCATAAGCCGCGCAAACTCTTCGAAAAGGCCGGGAGTGCAGCGTGCAGGGGGGCGAGCGTTGTAAGAGCGTCGAGTCTGATTGCCGGTGATTGCATGAAAAAGCCCCGAGAGTTAGAGAGAAAGCCGGCGTGAAAGGGCCGTATAAGAGTCGCGACTCTGAGAGAGAGATAAACACACACGCGACGCTGGCCATTTGGCATTCGCGAGCCGAGCTTATCGCAAGCGCGCATCTCGCTCTCGTATTTGCCATCGCGGACGGCTTTCGCACCTTGCCCTCCCTTTGACCAGAGCGCTGCGTGCGCCGAAAAAGGGAGCACACGGCAACGCGACGCTGCTCCGCTGTGTGCGGGATCGAGTGGCGCTCGCGCGCGCAGCTACTCGCAGCGCTCTATAACCGGAGAGCGCGCAAAGGGCGCCCCCCACGCCTAGTTAGGCAAGCAAACCCTCGAGAGCGCCTCCCTCTCGACCTGTCTCGAGCTCTCTTATCCCCTTCCCCGCCTCCTAGCATTTCTTTTCTCCGCACCCCAGCTCGTGGTGGCTGCCACGAGAGGAGGAGGAGTCGGTTGAAAGGCGATGCGCCGGCCGCGAGAGAAACTTATCTGAAATGACATCGGCTCTCGACCGCGGCTCCACGGCCCTACCCCGCACAGCAAAGGACTTATTTTCGAAGACAGGCCCGGGGAGAGCTCGTATACATTGTCGGCCCTCTCTCTCTCTCTCTCTCTCTCGCACGCTCTTAGCTTTGTGCGACGAGGTGGGGCCGCGCTTTTTCGCCCGCTCGCACTCTGAGAAGCGGCCGCTTTTCCGAGAAGACGACGAGGTAGAGAAGAAGGAGAGCGGACGTACACTCCCTCTTCCCCCCGTCCTTTTCTCAGAAGGCACTCGACGCCCGAGCTCACCCCCTTCTTATCCCCCTCATTGTTTGCCTCGCGCCGGAATATTCATTTCAAGCCCGCAGCCGCCGATCCTTCGGAGACTTGAGCGATCCTCTCTCTCGCGAGCGCACGACGACGATGACGCAGAGAGAGCCTCGAACGCGCTCTCTCGGCTCGCGCGTTGGAAAAAAAGACTGCGTACACTCTTGGGCTTTTACGCTCTCGCGTTTACGTATGTATGGGGGGGAGGGGAAAAAATGCCGAATAAAAACTGTCTACAGGGCACGTTTGTTTTCTCCCTCGGCGCTGAAGGACGTCCAATTATTTACGTGGGCCGAGGGCTCGAGTGGCCGGCTTCTCTGCTGCATATTTATCAAGTTTTCGGTGATTGAACGCCGTAAAATTTCGGGTTAAGATTTTATGCATGGAGGGGGGGGGGGATTTGACGCTTACAAATTTGGGTATGAATTTCGTAGTAACAGTCAAGTTTGCTTACGTTATGTTGAAATCCATGGCGACGCGCTGTGCGACATAACCCCTTCTTTCCCTTTGGATCGGAGCCGATCAGCTGATCCTAGCTCTTGAAAAATTGGAGTACTTCTCAGATGGCCGGACATATTCTACTATTAAATTATTGGCTGCTGCATAGAGACTTTATTCATTTCACGCCACGCGTACATAAGACCGTCGACAGTCTTACCTGTCCTTCGCGATCGCGCCGCGGTTGGCAACTGAAACGACCTTCCGCCCCTCCCAACTGCCGCTTTGGACGTGGTAGCGTGACGTACTAATTCAGATACATTAATTTGAAAAATACTGTTTAATATTATTAATTGAAAAGCTGCTTTTACTTTCCGTTTGAAATTTAATAAACAAATTAAAAATGAATGACATAATCAATACGTTCTCGCCAGTTTAATTAAACTTTATCAAAACTCAAGTTTCACATTCCTGCCAGCATAAAGAGGGCGTTCGCGCGCGATAGCCTGATTTCCCGCGCGCGTTATCAACTGGAAGCAAAGGCCGACGTTTAAAAACAAAACTTCGACATTGACCCAACATTTATCAATATCCTGGCGAGTTGTAAGGATATACTTGGCACGAGTGTTCGCGAGCGACAAGTAAAATCGCGGCTAATTCATATCGATATTGAAACGACAAGTCGGTCGAGCAAAAAGTCATTCGGGCTTGGAGAAATCAGCGCGCTCGATTAGCCTTCCTCCCCCCAACCTACCGGCCGATAGGCTTGGCGTTGCGCAGTTCCGCCGTCACCCCCGGACGTGCGCGCGTGCGGTAAAGATTTACGTGTGTCAAACCGCGCCCTGTGTACGTTAATATGGACTGTAAAAATTAACGCGCGGATAGGACGTGCGAGTGATTGAATAGCGAATGCCGTGTTAAAGCTGAGAGTTAATTATGCTCCTTGGTAAGTTCGTCTTTCCGTACCTTCGAAAAGATAAGGTTAGAAACATCACGCACGTCAACAAATAAACAAAAAAGGTCATCGATTCGAGAAAGTCGCTCCGAATACAACGTACAGGTAAGATACTTGTCAGCAGCGAGGACGAGATGGCCCTTGGCGTTTACGCTTTGCAAAATTAAATCGTCGGCAATGGTCGAGCGGGCAATAATAGAATCCAATAGCACGCGCCGCGCGGCTATTGAATTACAAGAGCCGCGAGAGTTCGACCGCCGGGAAATTCAATGCAACGAAATGACGCGCTGAAGCGATTGCGCTCGCTCGCTGCACACCCTACCATTCCTCTTTCCCCCTCTATATGCCCAACTGAAATTTCACGCGCTCGGCTTTTCGAGCCGATAAACCTCTAGCGCGAGTAGAGAAGCGGAGCGTGGAGAGGAAGGGGGGGGGTGTTGCCATCATAACGCTTCCTGCGCCCGTGCGAATTAAGCGTGAGATTTGCCCGTCGCTCCTTCTCCATATGAATAATTATCAGATTGTTTATGAAAATTGTAGTCGGAACGGCTTCAAGCCTGTGTTCTACGAGATAGACGCGTGCAGTGTGCTCGGCATTGTTTGTCGCCCGCCGGGTAAAAGAGGATTTCGTTGCTCTGCGTGAATATAGGATTCTTGGAATTTTCAAACACCTGCCGTGGCTCTTGGTTTTTCCGTGTTAAACCGATTATTTTCGGCGAAATGTGTCCGTCGGAAATAATTCCTTTTAAAAAGTCGAACAAGCAAAATTACTTTAAACAATTCCCGGCTAACGGTAAATTCGATTTTTTTTTTCGTTGTTGATTGTTCGCGTTCGGCTTTAGTGACTCGACGGAGAGAGAAATCTCATTCTACGCTTTACGAGATTGGTTTTCTAGTTTCGCGAGGCCGCGTAAAAAAAAGGCCGGCGAACGCGCAGGCAGATTGTTTCGTGCCTAGACGATGAGTAATCAGGCCTCGTAACGAGGCGCGCTCGGAAAAAAAATGTGTTAATTCGAGACCATCTGCATTTTTTCTTTATTATTCCCTTTCTTTTTCATGCCGCCCATCCGCACAACATTTCTCAATTTATCCGTCGTAATTTTCGGGTTAATTTAACTCCCATTGCGATGTGTTAAATGTCAGCGCTCGGGGATTTACAAACGCTATCAGTGCCGTAATTCAGACTGGGAAATGTACGCTTTTATATGCTGCTGCTCTCCCTCTGGCCATGGTAAATCTTTCTACACGGCAACGACGCTCGTACTGTTGCGCACATAAAACTGCTTTTTTTCCTAATTTTATATTCCTGATTCGGTTAATATTTATTTGAAAATATGAGATTTAAGTAGCTCGGAAAATTTAAGCTCAATTTTTCTCTTGATATAAATATATACCTACATTCTAATCTGGAATATTTTCACCCCATTACGCTTTACAACCTTTTCCCTCCGACAACACAGAAATATTTAAATAAATCTTGAATCATCAAGTGCCAACTCCTCGAAAATCTCTTCGCATAATCGGGTGAAAAAAAGTGGGAGATGAAATAAAAGAAAAAAAAAAGTAATAAAAAGCGATAATGTATAAAAAAAGGATGGCTCCTTATTAAAAGGCTAAAGAGACGAGAGAGTATTTTTCAGCTTGCGTTTATGAAAGTCGTCGGTTGGGGAAAGTTAATTTCAAGCGATTCGTAGAAAATTCAGCGGGGCCGTGCGGGGGGTGGAAGCAGCGGCACCTCGTTCGTTTCGTTCTCGAGGCCGGAGGCCAACCGCGGAAGAGAATCCGGAGTGCGCGAGCGAAGAAGGAAGAAAAAGAAGACGATGCGACGATGAGCGGGCGGGGATGGCAGTAAGCGGAAGAGAGCGAGAGCAAGGAAGACGGATAGGGAGGATCGGGGCTGGCTGGAGAAGGAAGCAAGTCGGCTCGGAAAATATCATTGGTCGCTTGGCTGAGCGGCTGGATAGGCGAGCGCATATTGGCTTCATTTGCACATTTCGTTTCATCCAAGAGAGAGAGAGAGAGAGAGAGAGAGAGAGCGCGAGCCTCGCCGCAGTAGCAGTATAGAAGCAGTAGCGGCAGCCGTGGCAGCGTCGCGCGGCTCAATTTTATCGCCCGCGCGGAAGCCAAGGAGCGCGCGCGCTCTTGCGACTATTTCCGTCGCAGGAGAAAGAGAGAGAGAGAGGACGAAGGAAGGGTATAAGCCAGTGGGTGCGGGGGGGAATCTATTTTCGTGTCCTCCTCGGCCTCCTCTCATCCGTCTCTCGGCGGGCGCGCGAGAGAGGAAATCTCGCGTTTTATTAAATTCAAGTATCTCAGGCGTTACATTAGCATTATTTTCATTCCGGGAGCGGAGCGGATAGCGCCGGAGGCACTGCTCGATAACTCCCGGCCCCTATAGCCACAAGGTCGAAGGAAAAAATAATCTGCCCCCGGGCTGCGCTGCTGGTTGGCTGACTAGCTCGTCAGCTTGCCCCTCTATGCCCTGCCGATGAACGAGCTGCGGTTTAATTGAAAAATGCCTTGGCTGTTGCAGTGCTGACCGTGCCGGGCTACGAGGTCCGGGTAAACGGGGCCAAAGTCGTCCAGGGCAACAACGCAGTGCTGTCCTGTACGGCGCGCGAGGACATCAAGGAGCACCTCACCGTTACCTCCTGGTACAGGGACGAATCGATCCTCCTGCCCGGCAGCACCGACACAGGTACGTTATATATTGTCCCCCCCTCCCTACCCGTGTCTCTTCGCACTAGAGCCGCACTATCGCTTGTTTCCATACGGCTCGGTGTGTACTCTCTCGCGAGGACAACGCGCGCGTTCTAGCCTGATGCGAAAGGTAAATCCGATATATACCGGGATCAACGACTTTTCCTTTGATTGCTAGCCCGGGATTTACGAGGGGCGCGGTTTTTTCCCTCTCGCCTAGCCTCTCTGTCTCACGGCAAGGCACACTGGCTATATAACTGCACGCGCTGTTGCTGCTTCGATACGATCTTTAATGCGATCGTAAGTGATAAATGTCGTGATTTAAATTCATGCGCCGAGGCACTCACGCGCCCGGCTCTATTTTAATATCGAAAGATATGGATATTGCGCTCGAATTGAAAAGTTAGATCTCGAAACTTGCCTAACTCGTAGAAGAAGTAGCTGTTTACGCTCGCCCGATGCAATATCCAAATATATGCAACTGGTCTACGGAGCAGTCGATAATCACGCCGAGCATAACCGGCAGATGCCATCTTTTGCAACAGGCGTTGAGATGAAAGAAAAAAAAGTTTCATTCTATCGAACGCAAAAAAGCAAGGGTAAACTATTACCTTCGATATCATCGTACGAAAAAATAAAGAGTAAAAGACCGTACTGTATAATGCCGAACTTCCAGGCCCGAAATAAAACAAAATCCAGGCGCTTCCCAAACTTACACAAAATCGTTTGCTCTTGCAAAGTTTCGCCGTACATCATATACTTGTGCGAAGCGCAAACTTTTTTTTTCTCCAGCTCTGCGTACTCGCACATGCCATGCCCCCGCGCAATAACCGAGCCGCAATTGATGCTTGTATAAATTACTGCTTCCCCTCATACATGCCCGATTCTCCGGTTTTATTGAAACTTTGCGCGCTTGAGAATAAAAATGAAACCCTCCACTCTCCCCTCCTCATGTTCCACTAGTGCCGGAGAGTAAGACATCGCAAACGGCGCGGGGCTCCTTATCATGCGCGTCGCGAGTCGTAATCGAACCCGCTCGCAAGCGGCATCTGAGTCAATGCCATATAGAGAAGGGGAGGGGTAGAGACAGCTGGCGCGTCGGAGGAAGTGGCTTTGTCGCGCGACCGCTCGAGCTTCTCCGAGCTCTTCCGGAGACTATGTCGGCATGTGCACGGGATGGCCGGACCCTCTCTCCCTCACTCCCCCTTCTTTTTCTCTTAGCCCGCATTAGAGCCAATCCTATCGGAAGGGACCAAGTTGTCTCCTGCTCTCGCGCCTGCTCCCCTCGATGGACTCACTCGAGGACTTCTTCTTCTTCGGCTTTTACAGCAGTTTCTTTCGATTTTTTTTTTTTTTTTTTTTTTTTTGTTTTGCCTTGGCCTCTGAAGTAATTGCTTTCGAATATTGTGGTAGAGGGAGCTGATGCGGATTACGAAGTTCGCGTACGTGGCTCATGTTGTTTTTGGATGACGCTGGATGGAAACTCTGGCGTGGGTGGGTAACTTTTCAAAGTCTCTCGGTTGCTTGATACAATTTTTACGGATTTTCTTCCAGCTGTAATGATGCGTGTTGGTAACTTGTAGTGTTACTCGTACTTTATTTAGAGGAAAAATACAAATGTTTTGAAGTTATAATTTATTTATTGTACAGTAAATGGATTTTTAATAACATTTACAATTTTGTGTTTGAAAATTTCTACATAATTAATATGTTTAATGTACGATCAGAGATTTTAAAATAGGTGCTTTCGTTTACGAGCGATATTTGGAACGGGTTTTTGTTAACAAAAATATTCGTCTCCATATTTTCCGTACAAATATTGGAAAAACGAAAAGAGGATTATAAAAAGAACTCGAATTTTTTCATTTCCACATATTTCAACTTTTCTCTCTACGGTAACACAAGCCATATTATTTTCTAAAATTCCTCAAAGCGCGGCTGCCTTTTTCTTTATCAAAAATATTTACAGCAAATTTTTCGCGATACTCGGCAAATGTGGAAAAAAGTCTTTAAAAAATCTCGATATTTATCCAAGCTAATGAAAGTGCTGAAAATTTCTCCAAAAAAAGGGAATAAGTAGAACAAACTATATTTGATCAGACACGGATCGATAGTCCAAAATTTTCTATACACAAAAACAGGCAAAATTTTATTCCATCAATACTTTTTGCCTCGTTATTTTTAACAGCCTAAATATGATTTTATTTCTAAAATTCCCATTCTACCGCGAAAAAAAAGGCCAAGATAAAAAAAGCTCGCTTATCACAACATTCGACTTATTACCCCAAACATCAAAGTTCCCATCACGACCTGAAACTCCCCGGGAACATCAAAGATCCAGGGCGAGGCTGAATTAGAAAACCCCCGTGACGTCGCGTAAAAATTTCTCATCAAGATCGATGCCTGGAGAGTCCACAATCGCGTGAAGCGCGAAACAAGCCCGCTCTCCCCCTTGTCATTTCGAGCCGCGCACACGGTGTATCGCACAGTGTGCCACGGAGACACCGGTCATCGAGCGCACACGTTTTAATATCCCGAAATGGAAAAGGCAAACACGCCGAGGCGCGGAAATTCGGAATTCGAAGCTACACCCAGCTATATATACGGATGAGAGGAGGCAACAGCCATCGGTCTCTCGGGGGACGTTTACGCACCGTCGACTTCGCGACGGTCTCTATGTGCACGTGAGCCCGGCTTTTTTCTCGTCATCCCTCTGTTTTCGCGCGCGCGTGGCTTTTATACTTCAGCTGCTCGTATGTTTGCTGGCCAACATCATTAACAGTATTTTTGGGAATGTGCGTGTCTTGATAAAACTTCAAAGAATTTTATTCAACGTTAATGTACATAATAAACAGTTTTGTCGGATATATTTTTGTAGTTGTCGAATGTTACTTTTTATAAGCCGATAACAATGGGCTGTATGCGAAAAATTGAATAACCAATTTGCCAATGGCCGCGTATAGAAACGATAGTTAACAGGCACATTAACGAGAGATTTAAGTAAACTCGAAATGGGCATGGGGGCGCATTATCCCAATGAAGGGAGTTTTAGTGCTCAACAAACGTGTATACGCGATACGTTCGTGTACACACGGACGCGGCTCGGTCGTGGACACACTCGCGCGTACTTGTTTATGGGCCGCTGCTTTCCAAGTAGAGGCGTGATCCTCCCTGTAAATACCGCTCAATTTATGTGTAATGCCGCTGATCTATCTGTGATTTCACTGCCGACCGATTCAAACTCAATATCGAAATTGGACATTTCGATTATCTCCATATTTGTCCAAATTTTATTTGGCCGCTCGCGCGACAGAATATAATTTCAACGAGATTATCACTAATGGAGTCTTCGATTTTATTTCAAAATACAGTCTCTTCGCGATGGCTTCATATAATATGAAAAAAATAAATAAATAAAATCTGGTTTTTCCAAAATCGTCCATAACTTGTCACGTAGTCCCTCCACTCGGCTCGAGATTGAAGTCTCTCGAAAGCATCCAATAATCCCCAGCTGAAAAATTCAACAGGGCAGCATCTATCTCTAGTATACGCATAGGGTGGCCGTCGTCCCTTTCACGAACGTCTCCTTGGCAATACATCGTCCAAGGCCCGATTCGCCAAGCAGACGAGACACTTCTCGCTAAGGCTCGTAAACGCAGCGATTTATCCTGCCGCCAGAGGTCCGGTCCATCTCGCTACCATCCGTCTTCCCATTGGAGTGAGGTCCAAGTAACGAGATGTCTGCGTATAGTCGAAGCTACGCTTGAATATGAATGGGACGGGCGCGGCTCGCGCATATTTTGGCCGTAATGTAGCGTGAAAAAGGGGGGAAAGATACGATGGGCCTGGTTTTTATACTTCCCCCCCCCCTTTGCAGACTCTCCTCGTCTACGGATTTCGCTTGCTTTCGCTCTGTGATTTTTCTACGGCGCGAGGGCTACAGTCTGGCTCGGGAAATTTCGCCGCTTCTTTCTGAATGATTTATTTCGCCGGCTGGGACGTATTATTATATTCATATCGATTTTCCGGCAGTCAGGCTTCGTGAATCCATTAGTAACTGGATTACAGGCCGAACACGATTTTCGTATTAAATACGGATTTTCGACAAAAATATGATTAACGACGAGTCCAATTTATTGTGTATACAAAATATTTTATGCTACTGCTTTTGCCGATAATTTTGCGAGAGAGAGAGGAAAAAAAATTGGAGATAATGGTTATGACTTGGAATGGCGATTGTGCCTACATTTTTATGCCGTAAGATATAATAGGAACAATTCAGTTAAATTCAATGGTACTTTTCTTTTACATTTTTTTCTTTTTTGAACATCATGATTAAAATTGTAAAAAGAATATAAAATACAGTTGAAGTAAATAATTGAAATTCGAGTAACAACGAAAATTTTTATTTTTTCAATGTTTTACTCTTGAAAAAGAACGAACAATTTTTATTTCAATTAAATTACACAAAAGTATCAGTGAATATAATACAATAAATTTATCAAAGGTATTAAGCTTTCAATAGTAGCTTTCAATTATACATCTATCGTATTGTTCACTTTAGACAACTGTAATTTATTTAATTAGACGTTTTCGTGTCAAGGGGATATTCTCATTTTTAGATATTAAAATATTTTAGTTGAAAGGTGTAGACAGTAAAATTTATTGTGAAGCATTATTTATTAATTAACAAATATTTAAGCATGTGTTTCTTGAATGTAAAGCTGTTTATTTACAAAATAAGTTTATATACGTAGTTATCCTTTAAAAACTACGCATTCACATAGGCTCGGGCCCTTACACCTTCCAAGATTATTTCCACGATCTCTACATCCAATATCGCAATCTCTCCAATCGCATTGTGCATTAACTGAAAAAATGACAAAATCTTATATTAGTATTATATTTCTATTCAGTAATTAAATTTAAAAAATTATTTTACAAGTTTATTCTTATAAAAGTCAAAAACATTTTCTTAACAACAAACAACAAACCAGCTAAAAAGTGATTTTTTCGATATTTCACTCTAAACAAACATAGATTTTTCAATCAATAAAAAGTAAATATTTTTCTCTTACCCTGGACCATAGCAATAACAACAATGAAAAGAAGCACAAAAAGTAGTCTCATATTGAATTCGACGTTTGTCAATAGTAGTTATTCCTCGACTAAAAGCAATGTGGACTTTGAAGAACGAGTCGAATTTTAGCTCTTATATACGTTCCAACAAGGAAAAAAGTAGTAAACATTTAAAAACCATTTTCACGAAATAAAAATCAATTGCAATCGATTTCTTCTATGAAACAATTATCCATTAATTATACTGATGACGCATTGGGTTTGTACGAGGAAAATTATTGCAGTTATTTATTCGAGCTTTCTTTTATGCAATGTTTTTTTTTTCAATAGTGCAAGTCTATCCATCATTTTGATAACATGACTTTTTATCAAAAATGTGATTTTAAATACTTTCCGTTATCAGGGTTGCCTGTAATAGTATATTAACATTACCAAAGCATTAGTATATTAACATTACCAATTGACAGTCTTTTGTTACCAAACAACGAAAACCCTTCGAATCACAATTTATTCCGTTAATCCTTCAATCCTCAAGACAATCGAAAAAAGCCGCGGTCAAAAATTTACGTCGACCAGCGCGCCATCAATTCAACTTTGTCAACGAATCAAAATCCATTTCTATGCAAACGAGCAACAAAAAAAAAGCTATTATAACGGCGAAAAGTGAAGCTCGAAAAAAGCAGAATTTCCCCCGCCCGAAAACTCTCGTGGCCGTGTACGCTGCATCTTTGAAATCCAATTAGCGCGCATAATACTCGGAGCGGCACGTCCTGCAATTCGTGTCGTGCATATAGTCGCGGAACAAAAGGGCGCAAAAAGAGATATCCGCTGTAACAAGCACGTCCGAGCGTCTCGTCGTCGTGGCAGTGGAGAGAGAAAGGGAGTAGGAGTATAGAGCGTGTATAGGGTCGGGGGGTAGGACGAGGAGGGCCGCTAGGGAGCTTGTACGCTTTGCACCGCTAATTCCGCCTTTATTCGAATCGATTATATCTAGCCCGGCGCCGCCTAAGGCCAAGTTCCGGCCGGCATTAACGCCGCAAACAAGATCGCCCCGGCGAGCTTGCAGCCCCTTCCCCTCCCCCTGTACTCGCACCCGCATGCACATAGACACAAACGCCGCTTGCACGTACGTATATATACGCGCGTAAGTGGAGCAACAGAGACGCCAAACTAACCTGCTTATTTAGCCTCGCGAGTAAACACATCCTCTTCCTCCTCTCCCCCCCCCCTCTCTCTCTCCTTCATATATGAGCGCGATTCGGCCAGGCCTCAAGCATTCATGCCCCATACATATTTATGCCTGCAGCCGCGGAGCTTGCGCCTCTTGCCCGAACGTATACGTATACACCTGTATCTACCGGTGGCGTTGGTGTGCGTGTGTGCGCGGGGGTATAGAAGGAAGGGAGGGGGGGTGTGCTACACGGGCTGGGCGTGAGCCGGATATCGCGCGGCTCGTCGGACGAGCTTGCGCGCGCGCGCCAGGACGTGATACGTTTGTTTCCTAACTAGGCGGCTAACACGCCGCTCCTGCTGCTGCCTCGTCTATTATATAGGCGCACGGACAGAGCGGGCCTGCTGCAAGCTCGGGATATGCATGTTGCTGCCGCTGCTCTGCCCTCGTCAGACGCTCTATCCGCGTTACTTTGCCGGGGGATCGGGCCCTGAGATTGACGAGGCCTTCGAGATTTCGCCCAAATGCTGGCTTGATTTTCAGGGGAGGGGCGCGGGGGAGAGACTAGTGTAGAGGCGATGGAAACGTTGATACGGCTCTGATGAGCTATTGCGCAAGGTGTGCGTTTGATATAGAGATGGTTCTATAAGATATAGGTGGCAAAAGTTTTTCGCAATACAACGAATACTTGTAATTTATCATCACGGCGTATTGAGCACATACCCACATATACATAGGGGATTCTTCTTTCAAACTTTTCAGGCTATACCTTAGCGGCATAACGTATACCGTTCTCGCTTTATCTTGCAGAAAGAGAGAGAAAGAGAGAGAGAGACAGGGACGGGAGGGGTGGTGGAGCAAGAGCAGCGGCTCGTGCTGCTGCCATTTGTTCCGAAGCGGAAGAATTCCGTAACAAAACTTACAGCCGAGCGAGGCGCAATAAAAGGCAGAGCCGCGAGCAGGACGCGACCGGCTGGAAAAGAAACATCCTCTTCAAAGTCCAATCGAAAAATGCCTCGGCAACGGATAAATATCCGGACGCTCCTGCTACTGCCTCGAGGACCACAGTAGAAAGGGAAAGAGAGGAGAGGGGGGACTGTGCGATCGAGCGGTAAAACATTGCGCGCCAGTCGAGGAGGATATTCGATTGGCGAGGGGGGAGGAAGGGGAAGCCCCGGAGGGGATTTGATGTATCTGTCGATCGCGGCGGACGCGCGGCTGTCGGCTATTTATCCCTCCGTCCCTTCCCACCTCGACCTCTCTCTCTTTTCACGCATTTTTATTCCGGCTTCAGCCACGTGAGAGGGAGCTCGATATTAAATTGCTCCCTCACTCGTGCGTTTGTCCGGCAGATGTATACGTTTGTTACGGAGGTAAAGCTAACGCGCGGTGCTTGAAAGTTGCGGTAAAGCACGAGTTTCTTTCTTCTATGAAGACTTGATTTTCTCTTGTCTTGGATATGTGTCGAGATGCGCGCGTGTGTTGTTGGGCACTTTGAGGATCGCTTTCGACTTTCATTTGCCTCTTGACTAGCGGCAATGCGTTTTCAGTTGCGTTAGAGTTCCTTTTGTGATAAACTTGATGCCGAACGGGCTCGAATTTCTTTCGATTGGAGTGAGGAATATCGATGAGCTTTATTATTTGACGCGATGTGTTGTAGATTCGAGTTGCAATAATTTTACGTTTGCACTATGTTTTTTAAGTTTTTCTTTGCTGTATAGAGCTGGTTTTTGTAATTTTATTTAAAAAATGCAAGAAACGTACATTTGGTTATTGAGTCGAGATTAAAAATTATTAAATGAACATAAAATTGCTTTAACATTCATTTTTATTTTAAATAACATAAAAGTTTTATTGATGATGCACAAACTATAACATACATTTTGTTTTATAATATAGTTATTAATTTAATCAACATTTACACAAAATAGCCTTATTCATATTTATCCCTTAAAAACTACGCATTCGCATAGATTCGGTCCCTTGCATCTTCCAAGAGTATTTCCTCGATCTCTGCATCCGTAATCACAATCTTTCCAATCACAATCGGCGTACACTGAATAATATTCAAAATTAAATTTTACAAACATTCAACGCCAAAATTGTAAAAATATACTTTTAGTTTTATGAACAAGTCAATGATTTTCTCTTACCTTGGCTCGTGACAATAACTACAATAAAGAAAAGTACAAAAAGTAGCCTCATATTGAATTCGTCGTTCGTCTATACTTGTTACTCTTTGAATGAAAGTACTGTGGACTTTGAAGAACGTGACGACTTTTAGCTCTTATATACGTTCCAACAAGGAAAAAAATACATTTAAAAACAATTTTCACGAAGTAAAAGTTCACTTGCAATCGCTTTCTTCTATGAAATAATTATCCATCAACTATACGGCTGAAGTATTGAATTTGTACGAGGAAAATTATTGCAGTTATTTATTTGAGTTTCCTTTTATGCAATGTTTATTTTGGTTTTGAATAACAACAAACTTCTCAGTTCTTATATATAATCCAACAAGTGAAAAAATAGATCAAGAGATATTTCTCACGCAGTAAAAATCGATCGCAACTGCTTGTCTCTGCTTAATAATTATCTATTAATGTCTCGTGACGTATCGGGTTTGTACGAGGAAAATTGTAGTAAGCTGCGTGCATTCGAGTTTTCTTTTGCATGTCATTATCTTGACTGTGTAATGTTTTTCATATCGATACGACGAGTCCATCTATTAGTTTGTTATCGTGACTTTATCTAAAGTAATTTTTCACGATATTCGAAAATAAAATTTGATTAGCAAGAATTTAAATATTTAGCGAGAATTTACATTTTAATCTTTGCACAAATTGAAAAAATAATTATCTAATCAATTAGAGCATTTGTCATTACATCATTAATATTGAAAATATTTTTGTAGACATTATTCAACCGTACATTGATAACCACGACAATAGTAACAAAAAACCCTAAAAACTCAACCATCAATTCCATCGAAAAATCGTAATAAACTTTTATCCTGCCCGTTGAAATCCGCGAGAAAATGGGCTTTTTCCGTGGAGCGCTACAAAAGTAGGTGAAAGCCTGGGAGCAGGGTGGAAAAAAGTCGAATCCGCGCGTCATCCTCGGGGAAAGCCGAGAGAGACTAGCAATCCAAAAAAAAGAAGAAAAAAAAGGGAGCAGCAGCAGCAGACCGTGATAAAGCCAATTGCAAGCCGCCCCCAGCCACTCGTTTCGCTCAAGTCCTTTACCCTCGACTTCTCCAGCGGCTAAGAAACAATAATCCTCGCAATTCCAGCGCGATATCTCGAAACGGACAAGAGCTGGCCCTATACGCTTCTGAGTTCGCTCCCACAGAGAAAGGGAGAAAAGAGACATCTCTTACTCGAGTGAGAGAGAGAGAGAGAATCCGGCTCTCTACAGCTGCGTACGCGCAGGATAAAGGAGCTGCGTGTTTGCGGGCGCATTAATTATTGCGAGTGGAACCGGAGCTTGGGAATTTCGAGAGAGAGAGAGAGAGAGAGAGAGAGAGAGAGAGAGAGAGAGAGAGAGAGCGCACCTCTTCAGTAGCTACGCGTGTTTCGGTCCGAATTTGATCATCGCTGCGTATACCATTACCAATTATCATTATATCCAACATTTTTCCCTCGTTCTACTCTTTTTCCCCGAAAGTTCTAGCGATCATTTGCGCGATTGCCAGTCCAATTACGGGGAATGGAAGCTCTCCCTCTCTCTCTCTCTCGCCGGTAGTAAACAGCGTTGACAGTGGAGAAGGGCTTAGACAAACAGGCGCGAAGTAATCAAAGTGATTCAACGTCACTAGAGATGCGCATCGGTGCACAATACGCCGGAGTACTATCGGGCAGGGCCCACTGCCTCTATCTCTTCCAGAGTCGCTCTAAAGCTTTGTGCTCGCGCGTTACAGGCGGCAGATTCGTGGTAACGTCCCAGGGCGACCTACACATCAAGTCGGCGAGGCAAGAGGACGGCCGAGCTACGTATTCCTGCCTGACCAGGCATTCACTCACCGGCGAGACGCGAAAGAGCGAGCCCGCCTCGCTCACTGTCACAGGTAAGACACGCGCGCCCGGCTACGAGATTGGCCCTTTGATCCTCTTATATACCCAAGCCTTTCAAGATGCATGACTCGCTTTGCTGAATTTCAGATTTACACTCCCCTCCCCACTCCAAACTCCATCTAACATCACCATCAGCATGATTATTAGTTTTTTTTCCCTCCCCCGTCAAGATTTACTTTTCAGAGAATTCATTTTCGGCACTCGTGCCTTTCCAATGCGTGTATATATATTCGTTGGTGTAATATCTTTATTCGGGATTGCACGAGTGTGCGGCTGTTTTTTTTAGAGCTCGCGTACGATGAATTTTGACTAGATATTTGATGGCAGAGACTTTATTAGCAAGCTCGAATATTCATAAAAATGTTTGCGCCGAGATTCAAAAAAAACGTGCGTGACCTATATATCCCGCGATTTGCATGCAAGACCGCTATGGCAAAGAGAAAGAGAAAGACTGAGAGGGAGAAAGTCTGCTGACCGCGTGTGCAAAGTCAAATTTGTAATTCATAAGCCTCGTGTAAGTATAGTCAATTTGAAAAGCGCATAGAATTAAAAATTATGCTAAAATCGCAAATTACTATATGGCGCAAGAGAGAATATAAAAGAAAATTAAAGTTTCACTCGGTCCCGATTCGTTCCGTGCTCTGGAACAAAGGTTAACGCGCATTCTATCGTTGATTACAACCGCGCGTAGCATAAAAGCGAGGCTTTCTATTACGAGAAAAAAAGGCAATATCGCGCAAAATTCCATAGCACAAAAGAGCCGAAAATGAAGCAGCAATCGAAATACCTCATCGTTCTATACGAGCGCCGAGGAGACGCGAGAAAGCCATATCGAGTTAGAGAAGCAATAGAAGCTCTGCTTTAGTTCCCCCTCCTCCTTTATCATTCCACCTTACACTTGCTGGACCATTCGCTATACCGACAGAGCCAACACACTCATCCCTCCCTCTTCCATCGTTCTCCTTTGCGCGTCTCAATTTCTATGTCGTCTTGTATTTCCGGGTACGCGCAGAGCCGAGCAGCACAATGCCCCCGAAGCTGATGCAGCGCTCGCAAATTGCAATTTCCGCGGAGCGGGATTCCGAGGTGCACCTCACGTGCTCGGCCCAGGGAAACCCGCCGCCGCAGTTCACCTGGTACCGTGACGTCAACGGTGAGTACATCGGCTTCGCCTATAAACACGCGCACTTTATCCTAACCACCTCATTGCTTTTCCTCTATCGATCTTTGCAAAGTAAGATTGAGAAGAGCCCGCAAGCTTTTGAGGTTTCTGTATCCATCTCTCTCCCCCCCTTTTTTTTATTTCATGAAAAAAGTTCTTTAGATCTAGCGGTAAGGAAAGATTTAAAAAGGAGAGGAAAATCGAGCAGCTGATGCGAATTTTTCGCTAGTTTCAATTCAAGTTGCAGTATATTAAACTATCCTCCGGTTTTACCGCGTTTCATAACCAAAGTGCTGATGCACCGCTTTTTTTGTAAATTGCAAAAAGAAGAGTTATAAAAAGCGTTCATATCACGGTTTTTTTAAACCGCGCGTTGGGTGAAATTAAAAGAAACTAAAATTATGTTAATAAACTTTTTTATTTATTTTTAACGATTTGCAAGCTGAATTAGTAGTTGTTCATTAGTCTATACCATTATAAATGCACATTTTTTTATTAGAAATTAACAATTAAATAAATTATTAGTCTGCCAAAAATCAGCTTAGGCGTCGTTATCCTTTAAAAACTACGCATTCGCAAAGTCTTGGTCCTTTGCATCTTCCAAGACTATTCCCGCGTCTTCTACATCCACGATCGCATTCTCGCCAGTTGCATCTTGCGTATGCTTGATAAATGACATAAGCTGATTAGTATTTTATCTCGAGTCTTTATTGATAAGTTAAAAATAAACTAGAGTAATGAATTTTTCAAACTAAAAAAATCAATCATGAAACTTGGATAGACCAAAAATATAAAAATTTATTTCACTTACCCTGGCCGGTGACAATAGCGATTATGAGCAAAAGGACAAAAAGTAGCTTCATATTGAATATGACGTTTGTCAATAGCTGTTTATTCCTTGAGTACTGCGGACTTTATGACCAACGACATTACTCTCAGCTCTTATATACGATCCAACAACGGGTAAAAAAAGATTTACATTCATTTAATACAAAGTATAAAAAGATCGCAATTGCTTCCTTCTACTTAATAATTATGAAATATACCGGGAGTACGCAACTCTATACCCGGAAGCGCACGACATCGTTTTTCTATATATCTCCGCAGTGCGCAAGCGGAAAGCCCCACGGGCTTAGGTTTCTCAGCTTTTTCTCTGCTCATTCCTTGATTTGATAAAAATTTTTAAGAACTACAAGGGAAAAATTTTAAGAGCAAAGACGAGAAGCCGGTCTTGAGTGCGCAGTTGATGCGAATTTTCCCGCAAGTTTCACGACACCGGACAGTCCGCATAAATTAAGTCGTTGAAAAGTATACATATAGCGCGTCTAAATTTTTTTTCCTTCGTTTTTTGTTCTTAATCCAGCACTCGACGTCTAAGCGAAACTTGTTAAATCAGGCGCAACCCTACTTTTTACTCAATTAAAAATTCAATTACAATTTTAACGCCGTAAAACAATATTATCGCTGGATAAATTAATCGTTTCGAGAATAAGCGTACAGAATAACGCGCATCGTGTTGTGACAAGCGACGTAACGACAACAAAAACAAAAATTGATCGTTTCAAAAGCAGATATACGTTATTCAATGGGAGGGAAAGCTCGATTATTATCAAGCAATCCCGCAATCCCGCATTTTCCCCTCGGCTAAGTCTCGATAGCATTCTCAAGCGATCCCTCCTTACAAAAAGCCCATCGATCTATCCACACGTCGATTGCCTTATTTTCCGAGCGATCTTACAATTTAATACTCGCGGCGCGCGTCGTCGAATAAGAGTAAGGAATGAGAGAGAGAGAAAAAAAAACGAGCTTCGAGAGATAAATAAAAAAACAACCTCTCGCTAGCTCTTATCTCTTCTCTCCCTTTCCATCGTAGCGCGTATTTTCAATTCCCCGACCATAACTCAAAGCCCCTGCGCGCCAACGGTTATTCTCAGTTGCGCCGTTGGGGTGTGGGGGAGAGAGATGAAGAGGGGGGAGAGTAAAAGAGAGGGTCGCTAAGGGCGAGGAAGAGAAATAAATGGATTTATGTGGCACACGCAAAGGTCGCTCGGTGCCGGTCGAGTCTTACGGCAGAATCCAGCTCTGGGGCGATCTGCTGCGCATCAGGCGGGTCGACGTACAAGACGCCGGCAGATACGTCTGCAGCGCGCGCAATCAATTTGGCGAACAGCAGGCCGACACTCATCTCTCCGTCACCTCGAAATTGAACGCCCGCATCCAGCCCATGCTACAGGTACGTCTATCCTATATATCTATATACGCGTATATACACCCTATCCTCTCACTTTATACTCTAGCAGTAAACCTATATTCTGCTTTATCACTATGTGAGTGTACGTGTATGCGCGATTGCGTGTACGTGTGTGTGTATACAGTAATACAGTTTCGTTTATATATACTACGAGAGTCGTATGCTGACAAGCATTGTTCTCGCGTGATGGCGATTGAAAACTCGTTATCGCTTTTTTCCGAGCCTTCGTGAGTCCTTTTTTTTCACCGACCGGTATATCCGTACCACCCTCCCCGCTGGCTAAACTGGAAAAATTGATCTGTTTTAAATTAAAAGATTTTTGGGATTATATCGATGCGATTCTCGCCTTGACAACGAGTCTGTTATTGTTTTCGCTTTTTTATTCAATTCGTCAAGGATATTGATATATAAACAAAATACTACACTGAGAGAAAAATATAGTTGAGGCAACTAAAAGCTGTACTGTTGAATGTCAGCAACCAAAAATACTGTTGGTTTGACAGTACAGCTGTTGACT